>JAHXMU010026070.1:0-37530 GCA_019455685.1 Philornis downsi | reverse complement strand
CATGCTTCTACTTTTTAAAAATACAAATATATTTTTTTATGTTTCGTAGTTTTTTTTTTTTAATTGAATATTTAAACCGCCAACACCCTTATGGCCCACCCTGTATTATACAGTACAGGGGAAAGGCAG
This sequence comes from Philornis downsi, assembly GCA_019455685.1. Lineage (NCBI taxonomy): Eukaryota > Metazoa > Arthropoda > Insecta > Diptera > Muscidae > Philornis > Philornis downsi. The sequence continues at coordinate 37,401 of JAHXMU010026070.1, read as the reverse complement.
GAGCCCTGAGGACACCCAGCTGTGACGGTGAAAATATTCGAATGTTCATTCCCTATGTGAACGGTAAATAATCTGTCAGTCAGGTAATTTTTTATCAATTTGACTGTAGGAATATCTAGAGCAATGTTTATCAGCTTACTTGGTAGTGCATCGTGCCAAATAGAGTCAAAAGCTGATTTGACATCTATTAATAACATAGCTGTAGATTTTCCATCGGGAAAACCTTTTGTAACTATTTTCTTAATTTGGGTCAGTGGCTGGACGGTATTATGTTCTGACCTAAATCCGAATTGCTGAGTGGGTAAAATATTATTATCATTTATGTACCTAACAATCTTTTCCTTAATGATTTTTTCTAGTATTTTACTCATTGTATTAAGCAAACTGATTGGTCGATAGGATTCTGGACTGGAGATATCCTTGCCAGGTTTATGTACAGCAATTATTTTGTTCGAAAGAGAGCAGTACTCGTAGTTTTCTCAATGACATACAAGTCCAAAAAAGTAATGAAGTAATATAAGTTTAGTTTGAATGTTTGTTGTTGTTTACGGATTAACCATAAAGCAAGTACACTATAATCAGTGCTTATGAAAATAAACTAGCGCGAATAGTGTTATCACTTCAAACTCACAAGAGAGACTGACAAAACGATCTTAAGTCAGTTTTTTTGCCTTTGCTTCACATATTCAATTACTTTATTGCTTTGAGATCCTTTGTTAAAAGTTCAATTATATTTGCAACTGTTGCAAAGGAACAACAACAACAACATCATTTACAATTTTCTCAAATGTCAATCATCCCAAAATTGACTACGGGGTCTCTGCACTGGCTCAGCTTTGCTTCTGTGTCACATGAACAATAATCCATCATTATCGCGATCTGCTGTTGTGTGTGGAGTTTGTGACATGTCTTTATAATTTGCAACTCAAGGAACATTATTCAGGAAAGTAACAAAATACCGAGAACAACTTTTCAACGAGTTTTCCAAAATTTGCAACTTCGGTTCCAAGAGTGTCAAGCAGCCGAGGGAAGCCATTTGGACAACATTATTTTTAAGTCTTAAAAATTCCCATGCTTCTACTTTTTAAAAATACAAATATATTTTTTTTATGTTTCGTAGTTTTTTTTCAATTGAATATTTAAACCGCCAACACCCTTATGGCCCACCCTGTACTTTGGCATAAGCGTATTATTTCGGAGGAGACCTAGATTAAAGGCGATGTAATAAATTTGAATAAATAATAAATATTGTGTGTTTCATAGACCAATTCTTGGATCCTTTTTTTGCAGAATGTACACATTCATTCCTTTGGGTAAATGCATAATCCGACACGAGTCTACTAAAAACCTGCGTCTTGTAGTAGTTGTTGATCTATTCAAGTTGGTAGCCAATGTATTCTTCAAGCCGTGTCTAATCCTTTTAACAATTAACAAATTTTCAACTTTCGACATGAATCAACAGTCGCTTGAAAATGGCAAACAGTATCTATCGATTTGATTGTTATTACATTATTAACTTCAACAGAGAATAGCGAAGAGCAAACAGACAGGCGCATAAATTTGTATAAAAAAATCGAATCCAATCCAAGGAAGGGTCCACCACAACGGTGAAGGCTTGACGATAATGCCCTCCCCGATAACAAAATGTTGCATCATCGCAAATCCTTCCCACTTCTCACTGTTGTCAAAGATGTTCACATGCAATCGACCAGAGCGGATCGTCATAGTTTCTGTCGTGTGGCTGATAAAGTCTTTCGACAATTTTCAGAAAATTCAAATCGACTTTAAAATCTCTTCCACAATGACTACATTGGCGTTTTGGTGAAATAACAACAAATGTATTGGATGAGAATCCATGAGATCTCTATAAAGTCTTATTACGATTAAGGAGCGTTCAACAACAACAACAACAACAACAACAACAACAGCAGCAGCAGCTATAAAGTAACAAAATCTAAATTCAGTCATTTGTTTGCAAGCCTGGATTATGATGATGATTTTTGCAAAACGACATCTTAATTTATGGCAAATTTGATTTGGGAAATTCCCTTTAAAGCAACAGGTTCTCCATCATCATCATCACCACCACCACCAGCAACATCATAATTTTAATACCCGGAGTGCAAAGTCAATTTTCTCATGGCATCAGAACTTTAAAATGTTGTATCGTCTGTCTATCAATCGAATGGAGCTGCTGGTGACTTGACGTGAAGTGCATTGAGTGAACGAGTGAGTGGGTGACTGTGTATCGGTTGCGGTTAATATTCCAGTTTGTCTGCCATACGATCGGTTCGTTCTACTTCATTTCTGCATTGCGATTGCGGAATTAAACAAATTGTTAACAAGTGGCTGTAAATTATTTTAATACTCCAAACCGCGTGTAATAACTTGTGATTAGTGTGGCAGTTTTTGTTTGTCTTTTGCAATTTTAATTAATTTACCACAATAGTTTAGCATATAAATTTGTTTCATCAAATTGTTGTATTAACTACCAACATTTGTTATTGGCATTTGCCAACCATCTAGCGGAGAGTTATTAAATCAATGTCAATAAACTTCTTGTGGTGGTGAATGGTGGAAAAATTTAGAAACATCAACTTTCAACCGGATCTTACAATTTCGTGAGTTGAAGATTTACATTGAAGTTTGTGTGAAGGGGCAACTTCATTTTGAGTCGGCAAGTAGAAGTTCTGCTTTAAGTAATTGGAATACATGGATTTGCTTTAATGAAGCATTTAATATTTTTTTGCGATTGGATGAAAAATACAAGAATTATTGGCCAATAAATGGAATTTTATGAATAAGACAGTTATTTTTTACCAGTGCAGGTAGAAAACTAATCTAACATTTCTGCCACCTCAGTTGCCTCGAAGTTTTATCATACTCTAATAACCCCAGAAGTGATTGTAGTAAAGGGTTATACATTTAATGGTTTCCAAACCGCTGGTCTGGCAAGGCTGTCAGCTGTTAAATACCTGTCATCTGTAGTGTTATTTATTTAGTGAAAGGTTTGTCATTTATGAATGTTTACCGTTTAACAACCAAAGAACGCGTAAAAATGGTTAAAACTTACTATAAAAATGGTAATTCAAACCTGACCTCCACTTTTAGTGCATTACGGAGTGATTATGGTCGTCATAATCGACTTACTGTGTAAGGAGTTGGCAACATTATAAAGATATTCAAAGAGACTGGAAGCGTTACAGATGTGGTCTTTGCATCATCGCAAAGTACGCACTGCCGAAAGTATCACTTCTGTTAGTGAAAATGCGGCGGATCATCCGAATTTGTTGATTTCACGGCGTTCTCAGAAATTGGGTCTTATGGCTCATTATGGTGTATTTTGCATTTGCATTTACACCTCCATCCATATGGAGGCCAAATCACTCAAAACTTAAAGCCGGCTGACCATTCACAATGCTGTAGATATGCTGATTGAGTGCTACAACAACAGGCTTTAAATGCAGATTTTTCTAACAAAATTTTTTTCAGCGATGAAGCTCATTTCGCACACTGTGGTTGTGTCAACAAGTAAAATTGTCGCAAACGAGGATCGGAGAACCCAGAAGTGATTGTAGAAAAGCCATTACATCCAGAAATCTTTGTTTCTGTTTGGTGCTCATTATGGTTTGGAGTTGTCATTGGCGCGTTTTTTTTCGAAAATGATGCTGGAGGAGCCGTTAATTCGGAGCGCTACGGCCGAATGATAACCAACTTTTTTTTGGCTTGTAATTGAAGATTATGAACTCGACTATAAGCGGTTTCAACAACACGGCGTCACGAGCCACACAACACTACCGATTTTCGGCGAAGTTTCCACAAAGCGTAATTTTACGTTTTGGCGACGTCAATTAGTCACCAAGATCATGCGATTTTACACCGTTAGCCTTTTTTGTGGGACTACGTCAAAGGCCGTGTTTACGCGGAAAATCCCTAAACGATGGAGCATTTGAAAACCAACATTCATTAAGTTATCGCCGAGATACCGCCTGAAATGAGCAGAAAAGTATTCGAAAACTATCCCAAAAGGATCCACTGCTGCAACCAATCCATCGGCGGTCATTTGAATGGCATTGTATTTCGTACACAATGGCAAGATCCAAGCATTATAATGAAATAAAAGTTTCAACGAAATCATAGCTTTATGTGGATTTTATTTAACTTTACTGTTGAAAAGGAAAAAATGGATAACCCGTTACCTACCCGTGACCTACCATGGCGCGATGCTTAGTTCACACTACTGCTGTCTTTCGCAAGATATATAGGTAGAATTCAATCCCGCATTCTTCCATCTATCATTATTTGAGCGGCGGCCCCTCGATTTGCCTAATGAACTTTTTCAAGTATCGATAAGTCTGGCAAATGCTTCCCACCCTGTGAAGTTTAGAATCGTCGTTAAACTGTAGGTCCCGTTGAGTGAGTCTAATGGAATGCCTGTAAGTTCGCTGAATGCGAGAACCTCTCCCATTTTATTGATATGATGCAAGGGAATTTGTGTTTTAATACCTATAATATAGAATAATATGCCTACTATAATATGGAATAGTCCAATATCGGCAAATATTTTCACGATGTAATATAATTATTATTTTCAATTTGACGGAATCGCTAAATAAATAGCAAATTATAAATGATATCTTACGATATTTGCTGGGTTTTTAGGTCCAAAATTTGGCATTTTGATGGACTTTTTTTTAGTTTAAAACAACACAACAAACACTTATGAAAATTAGAAAATAGATGATTCTTGTCTTCGACTTTGGTACCCTAAGGGGGCGTGTCAACGTATGTTCAATCACAGAACTTAGTTTATCAAATGCCTGACGCGTTCTGTATTTATTGAATTGAATGTAGTGCAATTGAATGAAAGATATGAATATAGGAATGTACGGATTAAATTAATAATTTTTATGAGAGTTACTAGAGAGGGCGTGGTTACTTGTTCGATTTTTTTTTTTGCGAAGCCTTATAAAGCAACAATATTGACAAAAAATTTAAGTAGTTGCAGTCGACGAACTGGGGATTCCAGTGACGAAACGGTTAATTTGGTTGGGTGGTAAAAGAGGGGTGTGGCAATGTCTATCAACTTCATTCTCAGAATATACAGTACCAAATGCATGATATTCGCCAAATTTAACTAAATTCTGTATAATTGCTTGAAAGATATCAAGCTAGGAATGAATCGATTAAATCGGTCATTTATGTGGCAGGTACAGGATGACGCACTGATTGTGCTCTTCTGATTCAAATAACTTTTTTTAATCAATGTAATTCACTCATTTTGTTGTATAGAAAATTCAATTATATTTCATATAACTAATTGGTTTTGAAGACAATAGACCGTAAGTGACCTTCATGCTCATTCACGTATATGTGGCACCTGATCAGAAAATTGTTCATTGCGGTCTGAAGGGTGGAAGTCGGGAACGTCGCAATTATTGTTTTAAAGGACTGCTTCACTTCAGTCAAATTTCTTGGTTTCTTTTTGTGCACTTCTTGCTTGACATAACCCCCATAAAAAAAAGTCTGGTACAGTCAGCTCAGGTGAAAGTGATGGAAAGTGGAGTTTCTGGATATAAACTTGTGTGGGAATTTTCGTTGGAGCTCCGCCATAACTGGCTCCATCTTGCTGGAATCAAATTGTGTTAAACTGCACACGTCTTCGGCGTAGTTATGGGTAAAAAAATTCTTTCAACATCTTTAAACAACGGTTATTACTTTATTTCGTTTTATGTGGTAGCACGATTCGTGCGCCACGCTGTACTAGAAGAGTATACATCAATACAAAGGACAAAAATTAAGGCTACTTGAGCCCACTTATTAGAAATTGCAGAAAAATGTGGAAGGTCGGGAAATCTTGTAATTTGTGTGGGAGGCACCTCAAGGGATATGGCAATACTGTCCATTTTCATTGCCAGACCCTACGTAGCCAAACTCTCAACTTATAAGAAATTTGACTAAATTTAGTGCAAGTAAATAAAAAATATGAACCTATGAATACACAGATTAAATCAGTCATTTGTATGGGGAGTATCTGAAAGGGCGTGGTTAATCGACCGAATCGTTCATATGGTGTTTTTCAGATATTGCTAGCTGCGTTATACGAATTATGAGTTGCAGTGAATTTCAGAAAATCGAAATTTGTATGGGAGATACTGGATGAGATAGTCCATTTATAAACTCCAGTTACAATCTGGCAAAAAGCTTCTTAAAGATTTAAGGTAATTATCGTATCTACCAGCCAAGCAGATAGATAAACATCGCTCATTCGATTTCAAAAGTCGTGAAACGCATCTCAACAAAAAGGTACTTCAAATACTTCCTTCTGGATGTTACATTTTTGCCTTATCAAATGATACCTTCATTGCAAAAAGCCCACTTAAAGGGATTGCCAAAATTATTTTCGTCACTAGGTTGGCATGACTGTTCTCTACACTGATGCAGAGTTTGAGCTTGATCTATTATTTGGCTGCTTTATATCGCTTCGTTTGGCCACTTCCTCTCAAGTGTGTTTTTACACCATTCAATAATAATGAATACAGGATGTGTCTCAAATTTTGCGCTCCAAATAGAATTTCCTGAGCCGAATTGCTGAAATTGTTGCAAAAGGCTGACAATGCATCGATTTTATCAAAATCGTGTGCATACGAGTGGTACAGTGCATTCAAAAGTGGTTGAGATGTGGTTGATGATTTACGGCAATCAACGTCTTCAGCTGAAGTTATAATCGGTAAAGTCAAAGAATTGGTGACCGAAAACCATCATTTAACTTTAAGAGAGATGAGCGCTGACCTTTCTGCGTCTCATAAATCAATTCGCATCATTTTTATGTTCGTTTGAGCATGAAAATCGTTGGCACTCGTCTAGTTCCAAAAGACCAGAATTTTCTCCAAACACCCAACTGCGTAAAGGTTGCTGAGACATTTATAATGTTCACATAAAACGCATTATAACCGGTGATGAGGCAAAAGTTAAGAGTTTGACATGCAAACCAGTCGATAAGCTTCCAAACTGAGTTGAAACCGAAAAACGGCTTTAAAGTCGGCCAAGAATCAAGGCAATATTGTCAGTTTTCTTTGATTGTCGCGATGTTGGGCACTTGGAATCCTTCCTAGAAAGTAAGACCTCACATAAAAAATATTGTCGGTGTAGTTTGCGTCGTTTGAGAGAGAAAATTCACTGTAAAAGGAAAGATTTGTGGACAAGAATTTCATGAATTTTGTACTTCGATGAAGCGCCATCTCATGGCGTATAAATTTCTGACCAAGAACTCAACAAATATCATTGAAGAAGCACCTTTTCCAAAACGAAAAAATGGCGAATAAACTATCTAACTTCGTAGCATTCGTTTTCAGTCAATCGAGAATATTAGAAGGAGTTCACGGCGAGAACTGAAGTCTTTTTCGGAAAATACGTTTGAAAAATGTTTTGATGATTGGATTATATGTTGGCAAAGGTGTATAGGTATTACTTGGGACAAGCACTGCTTTGGAGGCGATGCTACAAATTTGAGTAAATAAATAAATAAATAAATTAACAATAAAAAAATTTGAGTATATAATAAGTATTTTTTGTTGTTTTTTGCCATTTTGACAAAATGTATGTTGCAATTCTTCATTCTCTGCAAGAAATAAGTTTTTTCCCTCGTTTTATTTTTCAACTTCTTATTTAACAATTCCACATAATTTTTAAACATTTATTGACTAAGGTGGACAGTCAAGGAACAAGGAACTTAGGAACAAGGAACAAGGAACTTAGGTTGCATGTGCGGAGAAGCCTGTTCACCTGGCTAATACAGGGTGGCGCAATAGAACGTGCATATTTAAAAATAGATTAAAAAATAAATACAAAAGGTATGGTTAAAATAAATTGTAGAGTAATAAATGGAGTTTATTTTTTAAAAATAACATCATATAAATGCTGACCCTCTTAATGGCTGCCATTTCACCACGGATATTCTCCTTGAGCTGAACGATGTTTCTTGGATTATTACAGTAGACTTTGTGTTTGACGTATCCCCACAAAAAAAAAAAGTCAAGAGGCGTCAAGTCTGGGGGCCATGGGATATCACCTCTTTTCGAAATCAGTCTGCAAGGGAACATCTGCTTCACCATCGCCATGGAGTCATTTGATGTGTGACAGGTAGCTCCATCTTGTTGGAACCAAGTTCTGGAATTCACTATTCTTGAACTTTCAATTTCTGGAGCCAAAAATCCGTCCAACATCTCAACATAGCGTTCCGTATTAACCGTGACGGTTTGGCCCCGCGCATTTTCGAAGAAAAAAGGACCAATTATTCCTCTGCCAGAGATTGCTGCCCATTCTGTCACTTTAGGACTATGCAATGGTTTTTGGTGTTTGATTTTGGGATTTTCACTGTTCCAGTAATGACAATTTTGACGGTTTACGAACCCATTCATAAGGAAATGAGCCTCGTCAGAGAAAAGGATATTGTCAACATTGGAAAATCGATTCAGCATTTCATTAGCAAATGCGAGCCTTGCTATGAAGTCAGACTCTTTCAATTCGTGTGTTAATTGCAGCTTATATGGATGCAGTTTAAGATCCAATGTTAAAATTCGTTGCAAACTTCGTCTTGATAATAATCACGACTCTCATAATCCATAACTCTCTCAACATTGTTTTCGGTCCTAAGTGTTCTTGGGCAACCATTTGATTGTGGTTTAAATATTGAACCGGTCTCTTCAAAACGCTTTACCCCATATTTTAATTAAATTAGCACTCGGAGCGTCACTAATTCGCCATAGTCCATATTCAGCACAATATAGTCGCCTAGTAGCAATACATATATGAAAGAAGGTTCTCGTAAAATGCGCGCACGCAAAATGCGCGACGCTTCCCGTCGAAGTGATTCATAGCGACTAAAACTCTATGAGTCCGCCAACCCAACGATGTAGGCGCCCCCCCGCCTGCGCCTTTTCTACCCCGCAAAAAAAGATGATGCAATATGCACGTTCTATTGCGCCACCCTGTATTTCTGTGCTAACGCAGAATGCCGTTAATATATTAACAGTTTCTAAAACATTCGATATAATTTTAAATCATTTGAAACATACAAAATATTTCCCATCAGATTTACTTCTTTTGCTTGTAAAAAAACGCTTGCATGATTGAGAAAAATCTGATTATTTTTCAATTAATAAAATTTATATTATCAATAATCACATAAATCTAGCATGCAGTATAAACATTTTTTACAATAATGTGGCAGCATTATTGAAATTACGTATAATTAAAATGCTAATAAACATTAGCAATAAAGAAAAAAATGTATATATTGCACAATTAATGGGAAAAGTCACGCAAATTTTGTAATTTATGTAAAGATTTAAAATTAAAACGGCTGTCAAATTCACAGTGGGTAACAATTGCTGCAATAAAAATGCGCGAACATTAAATACGAACGACACTGTAATGGAAACTGGTGGCATGTATGGGATTTTCTATGGCAACTCCGAATAATATAAAGCAAAAAAAAAAACAAAAATGGTTGTACTTCTGAAGAAGGCGAACGGAGAAATTCTCATTAGGGCTCCTTGCGTGTTATTCACTTGGAAGTGAGTGGCATTTGTGTAAGTTCCCAGGCTGTTTATGACTTTCGGGCAAGTATTCTTTGGTAATGCATCGGGTAATCTCCTGAAGATTGTTAAAGCGAGAGGGCGACTAGTTTTGAGTAACATAAATGGCATGCTAAAGCCGATGAGTTTAAGGTAAGTGGATGAAATCTATACCAAATTAGTGATTTTTGGAAGTCCCAAAACTAGGAATAGACGCGGTGATTGCTCATCTTAAATAAAGATTATTATAAAAACACGAAAGAAATGGGACGCCATAAACGTTGACACTCCCGCAAATGTTATAAGGATTATGATTTATGGGTGTGCATTTGAAATGTCCGGACCCTCCACAGAGAAGATACTCTTCATCCGATTGGCATTTGTTTTTAAAAAATGTAAAGCCGACATTATCTCTTTATAGTATACGTAAAGGCCAGGAAAGAGTGTGATTGTTACAAAAACTGTGGCATCTTCTACGGCTGTCATGCTAAAACACATAATTTTGGATGTGGCTTTGTTGTGGATGTAGATGTGTTACACACTTTGTCTTGCTCTTTAGACCTATAAGTGACTACGTAGCCTTAATCTGTGCCAAGACGAAGACGAGACTAATGACATATTTTGTGAATGTCTAGAATAAGCATGCGATCACTGTCCTGATAGTGATATTGGAATTACCTTAAGAGATTTGAATGCCAAAATAGGAAACAACAATTATCGGGTTTAACGTGGGTCTCGTTTTGATAGCCTTACTCACGGTGTGCCACCACACATGGGACTGTTCTTGAACGTGTTTGCGACAGCCAGCGCCCTTTTGGGGAACTCGAACTAATCCCGGAAGTATTAGTCGAAGCACCTTAGAAATAGGAAACAGGTCCCCTTGGAAAAATTTCCTCTCTCTGCCAAAGTACCTTTGAAGTCACTGGTATGAAGTGAACTTCCTCCCGGGTAGGAGTGAGGCCTATCTAGACACCTCGGATAGACGAAGAACAGCCAGCACGATGCTCCCACAAGGGGTCCTACACCACGACCAGGCAAGAACAAAATGTTCCTGGGATCCCTGGTCTCCCGTGCTATCAGAAAATTAAAACCCTCTGGTCAAGGTTTCGCAGACAAAAGCTGCTCCAGTTTCGCTACATCATACCTCGCATGGAACTGGTCGTCCACCGTAGCCGTCTGCACAAAGCGCAGCCATGCACCTGCAACAATTTGCAGCTACATGCCTTCCCGCAATGCAAACGCATACAAGACTGGAAAAGAGAAAGAGAAAAATAGAAGAAGGGAAGAAAAGAAAAATAAGAAAGGAAAAGTAAGAGTACAGAGGGATGCTGCTCCAACACACCACCACATGCATTGCACATTGCGCAACATACATGACAGTGCATCTTCACAGCAGAGCTCCCCAATTCCTACGCCAATTCACCCACCAAGCCAACCCCTAACGCTCCCTCCTAGCCAAAATAGGAAAAAAGAATATTTTTTATTCAACGGTGGGAATATTTAGTCTATATGGCAACACTTTCGACAATGGATTCAGACTGGTTTCTTTCACCGCGGCTCATAACATGGTAGTAAATGGAACCAGCTTCTCGCATAAAAATTTATACAGAATAACTTGGCCCTCGCCCGTCTATAACGCGAGATGCCAAACAGTGGATGGAAGATATGTATCTAGTGTCCGGTAGAAGTTAAGGTACGAACGAGGTTAAAGCGTAACGAAAGCTGAACGTCACTGAACTGTATACAACGAAATAGCTACAGCCTCCTCCTCAAATTTCTTCCAACTGCTGTAACAATTATATATTTTGGCGGTCCCAAAACTAGGCGACCTAACAAAGAAGACACAAGAAAGTTGGGAAAAATCGTCTTTATTTTTCAACATGATCTCCTTTTAGCTCGATGCACTTTTCCCAGTGATATGCAATAGTTTTTATAGGGTGGTGCATAAGTAACGCTAAGATTTGATCAGCGAATATATTTCTTGTTTAAGTCTTTTTTTTTCTTCTCTTTACAGAATTAACTAAATAATACTTGGGAAATTTATGTAGGAAAGCCTCAGCACAGAACAAAGAACAAAGTTGTTCAATTTTACTTTGAAAGTCAACATTTGATTATTCAAATCATATCGAAATTTCTTTCATGTTCGAAATGCTCCTAGCGCTCCAACAATTTACCGATTGGTTCAGCGTTTTGGACAACAAACTGCTGTCTGTAGTAGTAGAATTTCCCAAGTATTATTTGGTTAATTCTGTAAAGAGAAGAAAAAAAAAACTTAAACAAAAAATATATTCACTGATCAAATCTTAACGTTACTTATCCGCCACCCTATATTTTCTTGTGCGCCTGGAGCTCTCTATCAAAAATGTCTGGCGGCCAGATAACTTAGCTTAATTGTTACGATTAATTGTTAGTTAGTTCAATTGTTAGTTGATGATTGTAATTTGTCGAGTGTTTTGATAACCGAGGCCACTCTGGAGAACTCTCAGAAGGAGTATTAATTTCGCATGTAAATAATGCGAAAATGAAAAAAATTTGCCAATACCTTCAATAATGGGGTCATCAATGCCGCATCATTTGTCATAATGCCTGCCAAAGTCAATGATTGTCAAAAAAATCTGTGGGAATTTGAAATGCGAATGTTCCACATTTTGTCGTTGCTCCGAAATCTTAGATTGGATTCAAGATTTCCTGATTGCGTACGATCACAATTGAATGGAATCGTTTGTTTTAGCCATTGTTATCATTTGACGCTAATAAAACATCAGAGATGTTGTATCATGAAAATGAAACAACAACAAAAAAAAAAAAGACATAAAAGATAACTGAAATACAATACACAATGTATCGTCGCTTTGCAAGATCATGTTGGAAACTTTTAAATCAATTTCTCAAATCGATTCGATTTGTCTGTCAGCGCAGAGCAAAAAAACGAAAAAAAAAAAACGGCGGAAAACAATAATATGGAACATCGGTGAAGAAACCGAGATTAAAGCTTAAATCATACAATCAATTTAATACATTTGAATCTCGGCATCTGTGAATTTCAATTCAATTCTCACAAAAGACAATAACGTAACTCTAAATCTCTAAATAATACAATAATAATAACAATCATAATTCTTAATAATAATAATAACAAAATAATAATGGTAATACTGCCCTTATCACGGTGAAATAATTTGTGAATAATGCTCCTCATGAAACAAGCAGACGAAGAAGTGGCACAAGAGGACGCGAAGACGCTGCACAGCACAAAGACAACAAAATCCAATTGGTTTGCATTTGTAACGCATTCCATGGTCTGATCAGCTGAACACATTTTCTGGCCAGACGATCCACTACGAATCAGTTTGTGTTCCACTGCACGAGCAGCGAACAAAAGTGAATCGGCTGAGGTTGATTAATGGTGGCAAAAAAAAAATTGCGCATGACAGCGAAATGTGTGTGACGCACAGTGTTTGATATCGGACAAAAGAGGTCAGCAATTCTGCACCCACCATTTAAAATACATCGTCGTTGGTTTGTGAGACATGTGGAAGATTTGTTGAGGAATGGTAGGTAATGCTGTACGATGAGGCTCAGAGTATCAAAGTTTACCACCTTGGATACACAACAATATTGAAGGCAAATATTACTAGTAAATTAAACCCATTAGGAAAGATTGCAGCATAATCGGCGAAGAATATACTGAAACTTAAAGATATAAAACGATAATTTAGACATAAATAAATAAGTAAATAAGTTAAATGTAAAAACTAAATTTTTTTCCCTTAATATATTTTTGTTTTTGATCAATAACATCAGCACTTAAGGTAATTTTAAAAATCAATTCGGATATTTTTAAATAACACCTTGAACAAATATTGATATTATTTTAAAGTTTGTAAAAGCCTCAAAAGTTGTTGTTTTAGGTGTCAAAAATTTACATACCTACATACCAAGAATGATATAAAGAGATTACGCATTGCGCTGGTCCGTTATTCTTGAGAAATGTAAGCAAAGAAGGGAATGACGTCACTCGGCTAGACAGAACGTTAAACAACAGTGAATTTAAGTGAAAAAGTGATAATAATTTGAATTAATTGAATTAAGTAGATTCCGTATGTATTTTACAATACGTAAATTAAATGAAAATATTAAAAACACGGCCTACCAAAAACGACGAAAAATAAACAAAATTATAAAATGAATAAAAAGCTTATTCGTATCTTTTACACAAAGCATATTGTTTAAATCATTTAGATTTATTTCAGAAAAATGTATATCAGCATAATTTGTCTCTATAATCTTACATTCATATACCTACATATTCTAAACCAAAAGCACACAAAGCCGAGTGACGTCATCTGCGCAGAACTAAATATTTTTGTTTCTCATTTGCGTTACCTTATATTCCTATACCATGCCTACATATATGTACAGTTGCAGTCAAAATAATAGTAGTGACTTTATAAAAATGTTGTTTTGTTTCGTAGCCTCGCTGTATTTACATTTCCTAGTTTTTTTTTCATTTCATAGCTTAATGTAAACACAAAAAAAAAAAACTAACCGTTATGTTTGCATTCCATTGTTCTTGTTGTTTTTACAATGACTAAATTCAAAGAAGAACAGGTTTTTGGCAGTCAAAATAATAGTAGTGCTTACAGAAATCAACGAACTTTGCAAGTAAACACATTCTCTTTTTGCGAGCTTTGTATATTGATTTTAAAAATATATAATTTTTTAGAAGAAGTATAATTCTGATCCATAAGGTGTTAAGATTTGTTTTTAAATGGGGCGTGGCGTGCATTGTATATGTACACTAGAAAAACGATTGCTGATAAGGAAGCTGATTTCGGAGGGAAAATCTTATAAAGAAGTGGAAAATATTATAGGTTGCTCACCGACAGTGGTACGCAATGCAATAAAGAACACTCCCGTTAGTGAGACACGTGGCCGTCCGCCAGTATTATCAAAAAAAAAAAAAAGTGTGAGGTACTCAAAACAAAACCCCTTTGCTGTCGCTACGGAAATAAAAGGCAAACTATCCGCAGACGTCTTAGAGATACAAGTCTGATAGCGCGAAGTCCAAAAAAAGTGCCACTGTTGACGAAAAAACGTGTTATAAAGCGACTAAAATTTGCTAAAGAGCATCCAAATTGGACCCCTGAAAAATGGAGGAATATTTTGTGCAGTGACGAGTCTAAAATTGTTCTTTATGGCGGAAAAGGCTCACGAGCCTACGTAAGACGGCCTCCTAATTCAGAATATAACCCTAAATTTACGCTGAAAACGGTTAAACATGGAGGATAGGAGTAGGACCCATATACTGCATCAAAGACATCATGGATCGCCGTCTATACGTAAAAATATTACAGGAAGTGATGCTGCCATATGCTGCGGATGAAATGCCTTTGATATGGACCTGTCAGCAGGACAATGTCCTAAGCAGCAAAACAGTGGTTTGCAGAAAATAATATACGCGTATTGGAATGGCCAGCCCAGTCCCCAGATCTCAATTCCATTGAGAGTTTGCCACAAAATAATAATTAAGATGCTTACCCTTCGTAATATACATTTAGCCCACGCATCAATTTATTTTAGTTTATACTAACCATTAAATGAATATCACTACTATTATTTTGACCGGCTGAATGTGAAAGAATTTGAATACTTTTATATTTTTGTAACTATCTTGAATTCTTTTTTTTTTATTTCCTAGCTAACTTAAAAATTTACAAAATTATTTTGAAGCCTATTTATTTCTTTAAAATTTGCGCAATACCCACTACTATTATTTTGACTGCAGCTGTACTTACTGAGATTGGGAAAATAGAATAGACATAATAATATATAATATATGTAATATATATTGGACATTAAAAACTGTTATCAATATAAGATTCATTCTCTTTCATTTAATCAAAAATTATAAATAAAGAAAGTAGTATACCTACCCGAAAGACACCCTGTATAATACACCGCTCTTCGGTTTTCTGATCTACTGCTCCAATCGTTTATGCCAAGTTTTGACAGCATTTTAAAAGCTCGACCGGTAACTCGTTGTGGGTGTATAGCTTATACTCGTACAACTTATGGTGATTATGACCCGTTACCCACCGTTAATGACGATGGGTCTGAAGACGCTCAGAATTGATAGATAAGACTAGAATCCGTTATACAGGATTATCTATTTATTGGTTTAAAATCTGACAATTCTGTAGGCTGTTAAATACCTGTCATCTGAAGTGTTATGTATTTAGTGAAAGGTTTGCCATTTACGAATATGGATCATTTAACAACCGAAGAACATGTAGAATAGTTAAAACTTACTACAAAAGTGGTGATTCAAACGTCAGCACTTTTTATGTATTACTGGCGAAAATATCGCATCTGTTAGTGAAAGTGTGACCGATAATCGGAGTTTCAATTCAGAGAGTTATGGCCGTATGATAACCGATTTTTTTGGTCTGCAATTGAAAACTATGAACTTGACGACATGTGGTTTCACCAAGACTGTGCCATGAGCAACACAAAACGACCGATTTTGGCTTTATTGAATGAGAAATATCCAGAAAGCGTAATTTCACGTTTTGGCGACGTCAATTGGCCATCAAGATTGTGCGATTTTACACCGTTAGACTTTTTTCGTGAAGCTACGTCAAAGTTCTTGTTTATGCGGATAATCCCCAAACGGTGGAGCATTTGAAAACCAACATTCGTCCAATTATCGCCGAGATATTACCTGAAATGTGCGAAAAAATAGTTGAAAACTATCACAAAAGAATCCACTGCTACAACCAAACCATTTAAATAACATTATATTTCGCACATAATGGCAAAGTCCATACATTATAAAGAAAGAAAAGTTTTATCGAAATCATAGCTTTATGCGTGTTTTATATGACTCGACTTTTGAAATCGAACAATGGATAACCCGGTAGTTGGATTTTTATTCGTCAAAATAAGGCTTTGCCATTAAATCACTTACTAAGCTCATAATAACATTTATTTTGAAACAACACACCTCTCGAAACTTTCAAACTGTTGTCATTCATTTTATTCAATTAGATCAATTCATCCATCAGTCCTAAGTTCTAGTTGTCAGTATTCATACAGTGTTTCAAACGATTGAACTCTTTTTTCGTCGAAACAAATAACTTGAATTTTTGTTCTCGTGCGCCACCAGGGCTGCATTTGGCTTCAGTATTTTTTGGTAATGATGACTGGGTAAGACTTTTGCCTTTCTTTACTGAAGACTTCGCGTCACCTAGTCCTGAAGACTAGGTGTCATCCTCTCAAAACGTAGAAGTTTGGTAGGAATACTAAATTCGTCCCTGGCTTCATACAATCGTTTCCACAACGGAATTTCGAAGGCAACTTTTCAGTCGACGAAAGGCGTTAATATTTTAGTCGATCTATTTTTGTTGAGTCTATTCCAGAATTTTTTGTAGTATAAACATCGGGTCAGTGGTGAATTTAACAGCTCTAAAGCCGCAGTGATAAGGACCAATCAGGTCATATCTTAAAGCTTTCACATATCAAATTCAATAGAGGATCAAAGACTAATGCCACGGTAATTGGCATACATTAGGATGGCCTTCTTAAACATAGGATAACCTTAAATTGCAATCATCGTCCTTGCATTCATTGAGGCAATTCGTTTTTAAGAGCTGATGTAAGCTGCTTAAGTTAAGTTAATCGCTCGGTAGGTCATCTACACGCCCAACTTTGTTGTTTTTAAGCCGTAATACTTTTATTCTGATCTCGTTTTAATTTGGTGCTGTGCAATCTATGCCATCGTCGACAATTAACCTGTTTTCTTCAATCCAATGCTATCTCTCTATGTCCTCGCTCTCCCGTTCTCTCTGTTACCGTTTCTTCTGGCTGCAGCGTTGCCATATGTGTAGCGTTCTTCTCCTCACTCGTGGTTTTACATACCTAAGTACAGTTTTAGTTGCGACTGCCATCGAATGCATAACATTCAGCCACTGTGTGTCAGGAACACCAGGATGAAGGCGTTGCATTTTAGTAGCTGAGAGAGTTTATTGAAGTAGGCCGCGACTTTCGTGGAGGTGTGTAGTTTAGCGACGTCTATATTAGCTAAAGTAATCACACGCACGTCCATGACATTGGAAACATGCCACTCATATATAACGACGTGATCAATCTGGTTTCTTGTGTTATGATCAGGAGATAGCCAAATTGCCCCATGGGATAGATATTAATGTTTCTATTAATATTTCTATTATGCTAATATTATAAATTTATACTATTTACGAATTCCTGCCGAATAAAATACATTCTCCGAAAATAGAATTTAGAATTAATCGCTTAAAAATTTGCTTCAAGTTTTTTCAAAAATGTTTTTATCGCTTAGTTTACACAACTGTCCTCTATGCTGACGCTGAGTTTGAGTGCGTTATCATTAATCACAAATGTGTTTTACGATTTTTACTATCGATATAAATATCGGCCAAAGAATTTGCTTCAAATTTTGCATTGCAAATGGAATTTTGTGCGCCGAATCGCTGAAAATGTTATGGAAGGCCTGCGGTGAAACGACTTGATCAAACATATTTTGCGTATGAGTAACCCAGCCCATTCAAAAGCGGTCGAGATTTCTGTCTCACGAAAAAATTTGTATCATTTTACACGATTGGTGGGGTGTGAAACTCGTTGCTTGATTAGTTCCAAAAGATGTGGATTTCCTTCAAAAACTCAAACACACAAAGGTCGCTAAAGATATGATAGCCGACCTAAAAAAGAATGCACAAAAAAGTTGGGAGAAATTTTCCGTATTTTGTAACATAATCTCCTTTTAGCTAGATACACTCTTTCCAGTAATATAGCTTCTATATCCAGTTTATGGTAAAAACTGCCAAACTCCTTTAAAAAACCTTCAACTGCAGAATCCACCTCTTCATCGTTGGGAAATCTGTTACCAAAAAAAAAAGAAAGAAAACGGACCCCATGACAGCAAATGCAACCATCTTCGCCTTCTTTGCACACGATTATTCCATTCCAGTCCACTGCTTTGACTGTTCCTTTGTCTCAGGCGTGAAGTGGTGGGCCCATGTCTCATTCATAGTTATAAATTGACGCAAAAATTCGGCTTTATTGCGGTAAAACATTGCCAAATACTCTACTGTGACATCTTCACGACGCGGTTTTTGCTCGATTGAAAGCAAGTGCGGCACTCATCTTGTGCACAGCTTTCTCATTTTCAAATCTGAAATCAATATGTGAAACATAGCCCTTTTTGAAATGCCTATCATTTTAACTACCTCACGCATCTGTAGCCGACAATCATTCAATATAATTGTGTGGATTTTTTTCGCTTTGTATGGCATGAATACCCCAATTGTTGGCCATTACCGGTGTTTATCTTCGCAGCTTGTACGGCCTCGTATAAATTCGGCTACCCAACACTTTACAGTCGAAAATTAAGGGGCTGACCCCCCAGAATAGAATCTAGCTCGGCGTTAATATTGGTTGGACTGGGACTTTCCAAATGGAAATATTGAATTACATAACGGTGATCAATTTTTTCTACGTTTAAAAATTCACTGAGATCGTTTACTTTTGATGGCTCAAATAAAAATATTAAACAACGTGGCGGCTTGAAACTTAAAACCTACATTCTATAAGGTTACCACTTTTTATAAAAATAAATTTTTTTCAAACTACTGGCAGGTCGGCTAGCTTTGGGACCACCCTTGGGAAGGAGTCAATTCCGATCATACATTCATAAAACACTTTCTAACTGCCGATGCAGCATAGTTTTGCGAGTTTGACATGCAAACCAATCAAGAAGCTCCAGAACTATTTTCTTTGATTATCGCGGACAGTAAATAAAGAATTTTACCTGGGTGTTAAGCAGCGTTTGAGAGGGTGGGGAAGGACAGATTTTTTAGATAAAATCCATAGATTTTGCACAATGATGAAGCGCAATTTTACAGAGTTATCGAAACCTCAACAAATATCATCAAAAAGCCACCTGATATGACTCCTCTCATTCTAAAACTCAAATTATCATTTCGAGATAACCATTTTCAGTTCATAGAAGACATTAAAGAGAATTTGCTGAAATCTTTTCCGGGAAATGAATAGTAAACGTTTTGCGTTTAATTAACCAATTATTGCCGGTTCTTTTATGACAATATGAAATTAAGAATAAATTAAAAATTTGAAACAACCAATGTGAAGCCCTGGGTCTCCATTTTGCTTTAACACACCATATGTAGGGTGGCTGTATGTTCATCCTAGCGCCAATATACTGGTTTATATTTGCCGCTTTCTTGTGACGTCAATGACTATACAACATTACCAGCTGCATATTAGACAAGACGATATCCATCGTCAGCCATTCGCAAGCAGAGCAAACAACATCTTCCAATTTGGAAAAAGAAGAATATGATTTAGTTTCGTTTTGGGAATACGATTCGCATACAAGATGTGAATTGTTTGTTGCACTATTCAATGCGAGTGCCAGAATGTATAACGGCAAGAATATGCATTTGATTTCATTTCATCACGTAGTCTTATATGCTGGTCAGGAGACCTTGTTCCATTATGATCAAATTGTCGATATAAATATTTGTATGCACTCGAATTCGTACCAACATCTTTAATAGTTTGCCGAAAGTAAAGTCTGTTGTTGGACAGTTGAAATTGAGACGAGTATTAATCATAATCACATCTTTAGATAAAAAAATTATGGAAACATTTATGGTCTTCATACAGACAAAGACCAGATGTTGTCTTACAAGTTTGTCACATGCTACTCCGCCGCGAAAGTTTGTATAATTTTGTGGCCAATATTTGGGGGTTTATTTTCGTACAAATATTATATTTAATGTGATGTGACTTTTGGAATGGGGAAATTTCTAATTTGGGCTCTCTGATTGTTATTCACTTGGGAGTAACCAGATCCCTCTGCAGAATTTCCCAAGTAGCACCTTCGGGCAACTATTCCATCCGTTTGATGGTAGCTAAAGTGAGAAGGCGACTAGTTGAGAAACCTAAATGGCATGCTAACACCGACGCGTCTTAGGCCAGTAGGTAACTTCTGTTACTGAAACTCAACTTACCAGCCTAGTAATCGTTGGCAGCCCCAACACTAAGATCGGATGCAGCGGCCTGATAAGCCGCTCATCTTAAATACAATTTATCACAAAAACACCAAAGAAAATAGTAAAACGAACTCCCCTCTTTACAGAGAAGGTGCCACTATTCGACTAGTGGATGTCCTCGATAAACATAAAGCTGGCGTTACCGCCATCCAGGAGATGAGATGGAAAGGACAAGGATGTACTCGGCACAAAAGCTGTGACATTTACTAAAGCTGCCACGCAGAAAGGCGTGAATTCGGATGTGGATTTGTTGTGCCGTATAGCCACTATCCGCATAAAAGCTAAATATTTTTTTATTACATTGATCTATGCACATGCCCCGATAGAAGAGGAAGACGAGGAGACCAAAGACATACGAGTATTTTATGAACACCTGAAAGAACCATATGACCACTGCCCTGGCTACGACATTAAAAGTGTTCTGTTTAATGCTCAAAGTGTTCATTTTAATGCCAAAGTAGGATGGGAAGATGTTCTTAGTCCAACAGTCGGAAAATTCAGTCTACAAGGCAATACCTTCCGAAACGGATTCAGACTGGTTTCGTTCGCTGCGTAATGTGGTAGTAAGTGGAACCAGATTCCCGCATAAAGAACTTCACAAGACAACGTGGCTATCTCCTGATCATAATACGAGGAATCAGATTGATCATGTGGTAATAGATGGAAGGCATGTTTCTAGTGTCATAGACGTGCCTGTGATTTGTGGTGCTAATATTGACTTGGACTCGGATAGAAAATCTGTTCTTTTATATAGGAGGCACCAACAGAACCGTAGCAATACGGTCCATTTTCATTTTCAGATACTCCCGAAGTTTTTTTCGATAACATTAAAAATGTGAATAATGTTTGTGGCCAATCATGCGCAATTTTATTTTCGTCGATACCGCTCACGTAATTTTGATGTTAAAGATGCACTGTCCTCTGGAGGCCAATTGTCGAAATTGCCTATAAAATAGTGGAGATTGACAAGTTCGACTTCCACGTAAACACTCTTTCGATAGCCCAGGTGCTAAATATTTCACAAAAAGCAGTTTATAACCGCTTGAAATTGGCTATATACAAAAAGACCTCAAAAAGCCTCACGGATCAAATTTACGTTTGCGAATTGTAGCCGAACCGCAATGAATTTGACCCATATCTAAAGCAGATTGGTAGAATTGGCGTGAGCCGGCGCAAATGATGACAAAACCAACATTGATGGTCACGAAGGATTTGCTGTGTGTTTGGGGGGATTGGCAGGCAATCATATACTATAAGTTGTTCCCCTGTGTTCAGACTCTAATTTCGGACCTGCGCTGTAAACAATTGGATCGTTTGCACGAAGCAACCGCCCCAGAATCGGACAGATTTTCATTACATTGTATTTCATGAAGACAACGTCTGGCCCACACGTTAGTTAGGAGATTCTAATACATCTACCAAGTCCATGATGAATGATTCATCCCAAGAAAACCTTATGAAAATCGACTTCCCAGTTTTTTGTAAATGGAGACAAGGTTTTCTATTATAGAGGCATAATGGAATTACCTTCAAAATAGCAACAAGTTATCGAAGAAAACGATGGATATTTGATCTAAATTTAATCATTTTAACTATGCTTAATAAGACCTTCAATTCGATGCGAAAGAACAGATTTCTGTTTACTACTTTCGGTTTCAAAAGTTAAATAAAACACACATAAAGCTATGATTTCAATAAAACTTTTATTTCATTACAATATTTGGACCTTGCCATTATGTACGAAATATTATACAATTCAATTTAAATGACCGCCTCTGGATTGGTTGCTGTAGTGGATCCTTTTGAAGTAGTTTTCGACCACTTTTTTGCACATTTCTCGGCGACAAATTGACAAATTTTAGTTTTCTAACGCTCCAACGTATGGAGATTATCCCCGTATACACGGCCTTTGACGTAGCTCCACAGAAAAGTGTAACGACGTAAAATCGCATGATTGACGCCGTCAAAACTTGAAATTACGCTTTGTGAAAACTTCTCATGCAATAAAGCCAAATTGGTCGTGTTGTGTCGCTCAAGGCATCGTTTTGTTGAGACTCCATATTGTCCAGTTCATAGTCTTCAATTGCAGTCCAAAAATAGTCGGTTATCATATGGCCATAGCGCTCTCAAGTATCATTTTCGAAAAAATACGGCCCGAAAACACCTCCAAACCATAACGCGGACCAAACAGTCACTTTTTCCGGATGCAATGGCTTTTTCAAAATCACTTCTGTGCTCTACGAGCCTCATGTGGGACAATTTTACTTATTGACGTAACCACCTAGTGCGAAATTTGCTTCATCCCTGAAGAAAATTTTGTTCGAAAAATCAGCAGTGAAAGTTTGTTGCTGTAGCAACCAACTAGCATATCTACGCCGTTGTGAATGGTCAACCGGCTTTAATTGTTGCATTAGTTGGACTCTATATGGATGAAGGTTCAAAACCAAATCCAAGATACGTCACAATAAGCCTTAAGATAGGCT
Source organism: Philornis downsi (assembly GCA_019455685.1). Classification (NCBI taxonomy): domain Eukaryota; kingdom Metazoa; phylum Arthropoda; class Insecta; order Diptera; family Muscidae; genus Philornis; species Philornis downsi. The sequence goes on along the minus strand of JAHXMU010026070.1, from coordinate 14,226 downwards.
CAATTGCTGAGAACGTCGTGGAACCGACAATTTCGTATAATCCGCCACACTTTCACTAACAGAAACGATATTTTCGGCAGTGCGTGTATTGCGATGATGTAACGCTTCCATTCTCTTCAAAATATTTTATAATCTTGTCAATTCCTTGCGCAGTAGGTCGATTATGACGACCATAATCACCCCGTAATATACGAAAAGTGGCCACGTTTGAATCACCCGTTTTGTAGTAAATTTTAACTATTTCTACTCGTTCTTCGGTTGTTAAACTATCCATATTATTAAATGGCAAAACTTCACCAAATAAATAACTCTTCAGACGACAGGTATTTAACAGCTGACAGCCTTGCCAGACCGGCGGTTTTGAAGCCACTAAATGAATAACCCGTTATGGTATGTATGGTACGATGAAAACTGGAATATAATTAGAAGCGACAAAATCAGACTTAGTTAATGCATTTGTATGATCCGTATATTAAATTGTGGACTGATCGTGCGGACTTTATAGACCGATATTGCCCGTTTTTATTAAAGTTTAAATTTGCTGGAATCAATTTATAATTGCGATTTGTACTCTGACAGATCACAAGAATACATGGTCAGATAGACCAAGTAAATTGTTATTCATAAAGTGTCATTAACTCGATTAATATGTATTTTATACAATCTTTGTCTAATATTTCTGGATGACAGCACAAAGACAGTATTGCTTTGTAATTTCTTTGTACGATACAATGCAATGTTTGACTATCAGTGGCCCAAAAACCCCCTGGCCACGGCCTTGCCACATAGGCGGCTTTAGTCCAAGTGAAGTGGTCGTCATTAGGATACTCATAAGATTATTTCCCGGCTATAAGAAGAAACTATACCCCCAATATGTCTATATCGCAATTCCTGCCGTTTTGAAAGTTAGCTGTAGTGGACATCACAGTTTTGCCTTCGTCTTCAGTGCAGTTCTTGGATAGCAATGATGTTGTATTTGACAACGATATGAGCCAATCGGATAGAGTTCCATTCCACGGAAATGATTCAGTCAATCCAGATTCATCACGTGTACATCAAGGCTTTTATTACAAAGGCGGCCCCAAAACTAGCCTAGATGGTGTCAGTAGTTTGAAAGAAATTATTTTGGTAAAAAGTGACAACCCTATAAAACATATGTTTCAAGTTTCAAGGCGCCACGTTGTTTAGAATTTTTATTCGAGCCACCAAAATTAAACGATCTCAGTGAATTACATATGAATAGGTCTCAGTCCAATCAATATTTAATCTGAGCTAGATTCTACTCTGGTGGAGTCTTCTCCTTCGTTTACGCCTGTAAAATATTGAGTAGCAGAGTGTAAACGAGGCCGTACAAGCTGCCAAGACAAAGACCTTAGTGGCCGACCAATTGAGGTGTCCACGCCAGACACGGTTAAGAAAATCCGCAAAATGGTGTTGGATAATTGTCGGTTGAAGGTGCGTGAGCTAGCTGAAATGGTAGGGATTTCAAAATCGTGTATTGACAGATGAGAAAGCTTTGCGCACAGCTGACTGTGCACAGATGACTGGCACGCTTGCTGTCAGTAGAGCAAACACAGCGTCGTGAACATGTATCGGCAGAGTGTTTGGCGATGTTCCACCGTAATAAAACTAAATTTTGGCAACGATTTATAACTATGGATAAGACATGGAACCACCACTTGACAACTGAGACAAAGGAACAGTTAAAACAGTCGACTGGACAGGGGAAATTGTGTCCAAAGAGGGCGAAGATGGTTCCATCTGCAGGCAAGGTCCTGGCGTAAATTTTTGGGATGCGCATGAATTTTTTTTATTCGGAATCTTCAGAAACCATTAACGGTGAACTTTATGCTAAATTATTGCAGCGTTTAGGTGATGAAATTAGGAAAGAAATGCCGGGGTTTGGCGAAAAAGGAAGTGCTCCAATTCTCACATCCACTATTGCGATGGCCGACATTTATGAATTAAAGTTCGAATTGCTTTATCACGCACCTTTTTCGCTCCCTCGGACTATATTCTATTTCCAAACTTGAAAAAATATCTCGGTGGTAAAAGATATGCCAACAATGAAGCGGTGGAGTTTGCAGTTGATGGCTATTTTAAGAAGTTTGACAGTTCTTACCATAAATATGTTTTAGAAGCTATTGAATACCGCTGAAAAAAGTGTATTAAGCTAAAAGGAGATTATGTTGAAAAATAAAGAAAATTTTTCCCAACTTTTTTAAGCCTTCTTTGTTAAGTCGACTAGTTTGGGGACCGCCATCGTACGTTTACTAATTTCTACAACATTTGAGTTATTCTTTCTTTATTTCGTTCCTACAACGTACATTAAATTTCCATTAGATATACGTAAGTTATTGTTATTGTTCGTCAGAAATTAGTTACACTTTATTGTAATATCGCTGTTTGTCTTTTCATTACAAAGCTTATAATTCGATATTAATTTTTTTTCACAAATGAACATTCAAGAGGAAAACAAGTGGCCATCAAAACCACTTGTTAAAGTTGTATAAAATACGGCATCAGATGAGCAAACTGCAAATATAAAAAAAAATATACTCAACATCTGAATCAAAAACATTCGCTGGCAATTGACGATTCTGATGATGTTACAAACATGATTCTGACGTGGTGCTTTTTTTCCTTTTCATTCTGTCTTATTGGATCGATTTTTGTTTAATGTTGGCATATTAAGCATCGTTAGAATTGGAATGGAGGCGAACGAGTGGCCGGACCAAACATCAAGTGAATACAGCCAATGAATGTAATGAACGGCAAGTACTTTTCGAGATTCAAACTTCTAAGCAAAACGAAGTTTAATACGCGATATTATGAATGCATTTAAATCAGGCTAACGATGGCACTGCAGATGCTTCGCTGGAAAAACGTAACTTTTGCTTGTTGCAGTCGTTTGTCTTAATGAAGCTGATCAGGCGCTGTAATTTAATATGCTTAAGCTGGAAGAGCAGATTTGCTGCTTCTGCTGGCAGTTGTAGTGCCCATGAGTGCAATTAAAGTCGCTTCACAGATATTGTTGTATCATTGCGATCAAGTGCTGACTAGCGCAACGAGAGTAGTATTAGTTTGGCTTTAGATATGTTACATGTGAGCCTGTTACATTTTCTTTATTTTTCAACAAAATTTCCTTTTAGCTCGATATACTTTTTCCAGCGAGATTCTATAGCTTCTATACCTTGTTTATAGTAAGAACTGTCAAATTCCTTAAAACAGCCATCAGCCACAGACTCCACCTTTTCATTGTTGGCAAATCTTTTGATACCGAGCCATTTTTTCAGGTTTGGAAATAGAAAATTGTCCGAGAGAGCTAAATCTGGCAAATAAGATGCGCGGTGAAGCAATTCGAACTTTAATGCATTAATTTTGGCCATCGCAATAGAGGATGTGTAAACTGGAGCATTGTCTTGATGAAACATTGCTTCCTTTTTCGCCAAATGCTGCCTTTTTCACATAATTTCATCACCTAAATGCTGCAATAAATTATTATAGCACAATATTCGCAGTTAATGTGTTTTCCTTTCTGATAATAATCAATAAAAACAATTTCATTCGCATACCAAAAAACTGACGCCATGACCTTGCCTGTAGATGGAACCGTCTTCGACTTCTTTGTACATAATTCTCTCATTCCAGTCCACTGTTCTAACTGTTCCTTTGTCTCATGTGTGAAATGGTGGACCCATGACTCATATATGGATATAAATCGACGCAAAAATTTGGCTTTATTGCTGTGAAACTTGCCCAAACACTCTACTGAAACATCTTCACGACGCAGTTTTTGCTCTATTGAAAGCAACCGCGGCATCCATCTTGCGTACAGCTTTCTCTTCTTCAAATTTTCGGTCAATACATGATGTATAGCAGTTCTTGAAATGCCTCTCATTTTGGCTAGCTCACGCACCTTCAGCCGACAATTATCCAATACATTTTTGTGGATTTTCTTAACCGTGTCTGGCATGGGCACCTCAATTGGCCGATCACTAAGGTTTTTGTCTTGGCAGCTCGTGCAGTCTTGTTTTAATTCTGCTACCCAATGTTTTATAGTTGTAAACAAAGGAGCATAGTCTCCCATAGTAGAATCTAGCTTGGCTTTAATATTGGTAGCAATGAGACCTTTCAAATGGAAATATTAAATTATATAATGGTGACAAAATTGTCCCATGTTTACAAATTCACTGAGATCGTTTAATTTGAATGGCGCCTTGAAATTAAAAAAATATTTTTTATAATGTTGCCACTTTTCACCAAAATAATTTTTTTTCGAACTACTAACATCATCGTCAGGTCGGCTAGTTTTCGGATCGCCCACGTATTTCTTTGATATTTGCGCAATTATTTATTTATGATGATGCTTAACTATGAACGAAATTAAAAATACAGGGTGGCGCAATAGATTAAAAAATAAATACAAAAGGTATGGTTAAAATAAATCTAAGGCATTGTAGAGTAATAAATGCAGTTTATTTTTTAAAAATAACATCATCTAAATGGTGACCCTCTCTACGACGGTACTCCTCTAACCGCAAACGAAAATTATTGAAAACTTTCTTCAGTAATACTGGTGTAATGGCTGCCATTTCACCACGACTGTTCTCCTTGAGCTGAACGATGTTTCTTGGATTATTACTGTAGACTTTGTGTTTGACGTATCCCCACAAAAAAAAAAAAAAGTCAAGAGGCGTCAAGTCTGGACTACGTGGGGGCCATGGGATATCACCTCTTTTCGAAATCAGTCTGCCAGGGAACATTTGCTTCACCACCGCCATGGAGTCATTTGATGTGTGACAGGTGGCTCCATCTTGTTGGAACCAAATTCTGGAATTCACTATTCTTGAACTTTCAATTTCTGGAGCCAAAAATCCGTCCAACATCTCAACATAGCGTTCCGTATTAACCGTGACGTTTTGGCCCCGCGTATTTTCAAAGAAAAAAGGACCAATTATTCCTCTGCCAGAGATTGCTGCCCATACTGTCACTTTAGGACTATGCAATGGTTTCTGGTGTTTGATTTTGGGATTTTCACTGTTCCAGTAACGACAATTTTGACGGTTTACGAACCCATTCATAAGGAAATGAGCCTCGTCAGAGAAAAGGATGTTGTCAAAATTGGAAAATCGATTAAACATTTCATTAGCAAATGCGAGCCTTGCTATGAAGTCAGACTCTTTCAATTCTTGTGTTAATTGCAGCTTATATGGATGCAGTTTAAGATCCAATGTTAAAATTCGTTGCAAACTTCGTCGCGATAATTGTAAGACAGACGATCTATTGCGAGTCGACATTTGTGGATTTCCTCGTACTGACTCCATAACTCTCTCAACATTGTCTTCGGTCCTAGATGTTCTTGGGCGACCATTTGCTTGTGGTTTAAATGTTGAAACGGTCTCTTCAAAACGCTTTAGCCATGTTTTAATTAAATTAGCACTCGGAGCTTCACTAATTCGCCGTAGTCCATATTCAGCACAATACAGTCGCCAAGTAGCAATATATGAACGAGAGTTCTCGTAAAATGCGCGCCCGCCAACCCAACGATGTAGGCGCCCCCCCGCCCGCGCCTTTTACGAAATATACGAATATAAAATCCGGTACAGAAATTCCAGTAAAGTGAACTGACTTACAATAAAAGTCAGAATAAAAGAACCAAAATTTATAAGTTCCATCATTTCGGATATGTGGAAGAATTACTGATTATTGCCAAATCGATAAATTTGCTTGCATGATACCTTAAGCTGCTTGGCAGTGCAATCCATTTTCATTCGCCGTGTTCAACGCCTGTTGGGAGCTCAATTGATACGATTCTAGGAATATGTAAGTTAGATAAGGTAAATTGTATGGGAAATGCCGGAGGGGGTTCCATCATTGCATTTTACTTATTATTATAAAGCAATGTAAGCTAAGGAACTTCAGCTCACAAATTAGAGATTACAGTGGAAAATCCAATTTTTATAAATCGTCAATATATTTGATAGGTACTAGAAAGGGCGCGGCAACGTCACCCATCACTATTGTTCTCAGGTATGATTCCAGGAATATATAAGTTAAAAAAGATAATTCGCATCGGAGCTGCCACAGGGAAGGCCGCCATTCCGTCGGTTTTTTCCGCATTTTACTTGTTATTATAATGCAATGTGCGAATTATAGGTTATGGTACGCACTAGAAAGGGCGCGGAAACGTTAACCATTTTCGTTCTCAGAATTTGGGTTATTAAACGCTTCAAATCTGGCAAATTCGGTCTATTGGAGGATATGGAGGTAAGAATATATAGGCTAAATCGATTATTCGTATGGAAAGGCATCAGAGAAGGCGTCATTACTTGGTCGGTTTTTTCCCCGATATTGTAGAAAATTTTAAGACAATATAAAGAATAAAATATTACACTACTATTGACTGAATTTGAAAAATCTGCCCATTTGGGTGGGAAGTACAAGACTGAACGTGGCAATGTAATCTGTTTTCATCCGGACACCCTACTTTAGCAAATGCTCAATGGGTGCCAAATTTGACTAAATGTAGTGCAACCTATTGGAATATATGAAGTCAAGAATGTTTGGGTTAAATCGGTCATTTGTATGGCAGGTATCAGAAGGGGTATGATTAAACGATTTTTAAAAATTAGCAGCAGGTTACGGATAAGGAGTTAGAAGGGGTAGGCCGATGTTGCCCACTTATAATCCCTCGCTATGGTCTCTGAAAAGTGACAAGTCAGACAGGCAGGCGGACATCGCTCAGTCAAACGAAACACACTTTAAACGTTTCCATCTGGGTGTTACATTTTTGGCCATAACAAACGATATACAGAGTGGCGCACCAATTGCGCTACAATAAGAATGTAATCAATGTATTCCATTTATTATTTTTTCTATATTGAATAGAAAATTCGATTTTATTTTATATAACTAATTGGTTTTGAAGATGATAGACCGTAAACGACCTCCATGCTCATTTATGCATATGCGATACCTGATCAGAAAATTATTCATTATGCGAACACCACAATTATTGTTTTAATGGACTGTTGCAATTCAGTCAATTCCTCTTGCTTGACATAACTCCATAAAAAAGTCCGGTGGACTCAGGCCAAGTGACCTTGGGGGCCCAGTGAAAAAGTGGAGTTTGTGGACATTAATTTGTTTGGGTTATATGTGCAGTTGCTCCATCTTGCAGGAACCAAACGCTTTTGAAACGTATACGTCTTCAGCGCAGTTCTGGGTAAAATAAACTCTTTTAACATCTTTAAATAACGGTCCTCATAGATAGTTGATAGTTGACAGTAACTCTATACCTCTTTGTTTCTTCGGGTGAAGGTATAATGGCTATATTTTTGTGATACGAAGGTGGTCCCAAAACTTGCCGTCCTGACGTATAGATGGTGCCCGTAGTTAGAAAAAAAATATTTTGGTGAAAAGTGACAACGTTATAAAACATGTGTTTTAAGTTTCGAGGCGCCACGTTGTTTAGTATTTTTATTAGAGCCATCAAAAAGAAACGATCTCAGTTAATTTGTAAGCATGAAAAAATTGGGCATATTTCCATTTGAAACATCTTAATCCAACCAATATTACAGCCGAGCTAATTGGTAATATTTCCATTTGAAAGGTCTTAGTCCAACCAATATTACAGCCGATATAGATTCTAGTCTGTGGTAATCTGCTCCTCCGGTTTTAATTGCAAAATATTGGTTAGCAGAGTTTAAACGAGACTGTACGAGCTGCCAAAACGAACACCGTAGTGGTCGACTAATTGAGGTAACCATGCCAGACATGGTTAAGAAAATCCACAAAATGATATTGGATGATAGTCGGCTGAAGGTGCGTGAACTAACTAAAATGATAGGCATTTCAATAAGTGCTACACATCGTTTATTGGCCGAAGATTAGAAGATGAAAAAGCTGTGCGCAAGGTGGGTGCCGCGTTTGCTTTCAGTAGAGCAAACACAGAGTCGAGAAGATGTTTCAGCAGAGTATTTGGCGATGTTTCACCGCAATAAAGCCGAATTTATAACCATGAATGAGACATTGGCCCACCACTTCACACACCTGAGACAAAGCTATAGTCAAAGCAGTGGACAGGAATGGAAGAATCGTGCCCACAGAAGACAAAGACGGTTCCATCTGTAAGGAAGTTGGTGGTGTTTGTTTTTTGAGATGCGTATAGGATTATTTTTAGTGATTATCTTCAGAAAGAAAAAACCATCAATGGCGAATATTATGCTAATTTATTGCAGCGTTTAGGTGATGAAATTATGGAAAAAGTCCGCACTTGGCATCAAGACAATGCTTTTGTTTACACATCCGCTATTGCGATGGGTAAAATTACTGAATTAAAGTTCGAATTGCTTCATCACGCATCTTATTCGCCAGATTTAGCTCCCTCGGACTATTTTCTATTCACAAATTTGAAAAAAGGGCTTGGTGGTAAAAGTTTTTCCAATAACGAAGTGGTGGAGTTTGCGCTTTATGAATATTTTAAGAAGATTGACAGTTCTTACTATAAATAAGGTATAGAAGCTATTAAATATCGCTGGAAAAAGTGTATAGAGCTAAAAAAAAGATTGTGCTGGGAAATAAAGAACATTTTTTTCCAACTTTTTTGTGTCTTTTTTGTTACGTCGGCTAATTTTGTTTGCAATAAATACAGAAACTCGATCGTCGGTCTGAACCATCAACAATTTCTTTAATCCACTCCCGCGGACTTTGCCAACGACTGTGGTGCTGAACGACTGTTGTTCATATAGTTGTCGTTTGCTGTTGTCAATGTTGGCTGTCGCTGTAAGTTGTTTGCATGTCCATAAATAATGCGACTGGTCGAACGAGACAGACCCATCGTCAGACAGACTGGCAAGATCTCAAAAAGAATCTTCTCAAATATCCATTTCAGTTCTTAACTAAATAATCGTTACCTAACATTAGATCTCTTAAGTGTGAGTGTGTTTGTGCTTCTACACTGACATGTGCATGTGCTTCATGTGGCGCTGGAGACCACTCTCGATTGCTTTGGTAGTGGCCACTATCACAGATACGAGTATGATTTCATTGGAATCATCTCGATGAGATGAAGAAGAATAAGTTGCCAAAGAGCCAACTTGAGACAGGTCGAGGTTAACGCAAACAAGCTCCTATGGTTGGGTTTCTTGTTCGTTGTTCTTTCCATGGATATTTTGCATGTTTTTGTTTATATTAAATGCATAATTTTACCATTTGTTCGGTTGTTGTTGTCGTAAATATTCAACATTGTTGCGGTTTCTTGCTTGGAAAGGGTAAACATGTTTGGGCGAACAATTTGCATTGGAAGAAAATTGTGGGATTCTATTGTTTTTAGGCAGGGCGACCGTCTATCGTGCGACCTGTTCAACATTCTGTAGAAGATGATTATGAGGATAGCTGCAGTTAACGCTACTGGTACCATTTTTAATAAAAGCCATATGTTACTCGCATATGCAGATGACATACAATATTGGGCGAAAACTACTAGATGTTACTGCAGCTTTCTCAAGTATCGAGGAGGAAGCAGCGAAAATGAGTATGGTAATAAACGAGTGCAAACAAAGTTATTGGTTTCAATGAACAAAGAGTCTACTCGTTTGGGACGCTGTATGACCGTTGACAGCTATAATTTTGAAGTGGTGGAAGAATTCATTTACTTCGGTTCCGCTGTAAACAAAGCGAATGATGTCAGCATGGAGATATAGAGGGGAGTATTGCTTGCTAACAGATATTACTATGGGCTACGAGGCGATTCACTGATAAAGCCATCTCTCGACAAACAAAAATCCGACTGTACCAGATGTTGGTTCTACCCGTCTTGTTATACGGCACAGAATCCTGGGTTATGACGCTGATGAATCGGTACTGGCATTTTTTGAGAAGGAAATACTCCGGAAAATATATGGACCCATCATCGTTGACGGAGAGTATTGACGTCGCATGAACAATGAGCTGTATGAGCTGTATGCTGACATCGTGGTCAAGCGCATTAATATACAGCGATTGCGTTGGCTGGGTCATGTTGTGCGGATGGACCCAAATGCTCTAACGGCACGGAAAGTTTTTGACAACGAACTCAATGGGCGGCGCAGAAGAAGGCGACCAAATTCCGTTGGAAGGACCAGGTTTTTGAAATACTGTCGAGGCTTTGTATGACGAATTGGAGAAGAAGAGCAAAAGATCGAAGCGCTTGGAATTATTTTCTACAGGCGGCGTATAATAGATAAGGATGTCTATTTCTGTCGCCACCTAAGAAGAAGAAGAATTTTTGATTATCGATCATGATGCTGCTTTGTGTTTTTGCAGCCTTTGTGGACGTTAAATAGTCATCTGATATTATTAAGTACACATCTGCATTCCGTTTGAAAAATACCTGAAGTTAGTCATAAAGCACATAATATGTCTGTAATTAAAGGTAAAAATAATTTAACTAACAATTTTCAGTTTTGAGATATTAAGCGAATTTGTTGTAATTTTCGAAATATACAGAATTTTGAAATCACACCTAGACGAAAATATGTGTCTTTATTATATAAACGATAATAAAAAAATTATGTTCTCACTATATGTTATATAATTTATCAAAATCGCTGTTTTGAAAAATAGTTCTAACAGTTCTGCAACGAATTTTGGAATGCGAATTTGACGTAAATTTGCATCAGTATAAGTACAATAACAATAAAGAATAAACTCGAATTCGTTGGTCTAAATCGTTTCTCTTTGTAACCACAATTTGTTGCACCACCACTAACTGCAAAAAGTCTATTTTTCGACTGTAAAATATTAAAAATGCAATGATGCAATTTTGTACGGAATTGTTTAGTTAAGAGAAATTCATCATTGCTTTTTTGAAAAAAATAATTTTTTATCGCAAAATAATTACTTAAAAATGCTTGGGAGAAGTAAAGCGCAAAACGACTAAGATTTTAATGCAACTTGAGGGCCTGTACCTAATGCATATTTGTTGTTCGTTTAACTATTTTATGTCATGATGTTCTAAAAATATGGTATTTGGTGATTCTTTAAGAAAAAAAGACAACTGGATAGCATAAATAGTTTCGAAACTATTTAAATTTAAAAAAAGCCCTAGAAATTTCAGTGTTCTAAGTTTTCCTTGGATGAAAAAAAGGTTAGCTCCGGCGACCTCCATGCTCTGACTGCAATAAAATAAAGGAAGGGAGTATATTATTGCGATTTATAGAAAAAAATCCTTATAATATTTTATACTGCTGAACAAAGTTATAAATTTTATGAAAAAAGTCACAAGAAATTACCCTACAAAGTAAGCAAAGAAATAAAGACAAAACACGTATATGGTGCATAATATAGGCGATGGGCGTGGCCGATTTAGATGGAACTTTCCAAAAATTTTGTTTTCGTAGTACAGATGATCCATGCCAAGTTACAAGAATTTCTACCTAACAGAAAAAAATGTATACCAAAAAATCATTTTTAGTTGTATGGGCGGTGGGCGGTGGGCGTAGTCGATTTGGATGAAACTTTATGTTTTTGCTACTCTACGTCATAAAACGCTCTATGCCGAATTTCAAGACTCTACGACAACTCCTTATATTTATTGCGCAAAAATGTCTGAAGCAATCCCACTGTGTACGACTGTAGTATGTCCATTTCGATGATATTTGCTCGATGACATTTGTTAAGGAAAATGGTGCGTTATCGTGGTGCAAATCTATAAGTTTTGTTCACAACATATCCACAACATTTTTTTATTGACTGATAATCTACCAAAAATACCGACTGCACAACACCACGGTAATCAAAGAAATAGCCAATATTATCTTGATTATTGACCGACCTTGACTTGGTGTTTTTTTTGTTTCGACTTAGTTCGAAGACGTCATTTTGAAACGTTAACTAATTTGCATGTCAAACTCTTATACCCATCGCCGGTCCTATATTTGCGTTTTATGAATGTGGGGTCGAATTTGATTCATTCCAGCGCTTATTCAGTTTTCAAACAAATTCAATTCTTTCGGAATTAATAATGCGGCAATGCAATTCGTAAACCCAAAATCAGCTCAGCGACTAAACTTAAATTTAAATGACGGTTTAATCTCATTATTTCATTTCATTCATTTATTCGATGGTAACTTCAGTTGAAGACCGTGATGGCTAAAGACTTTTATCACATTTCGACCACTTTTAAATGCACTGTGTCATTCATATTGTTAAAATTGAATGTCCGTAAACTTTCTGTAACATTTTCAGAGATTCGGCATACGAAATTCCATTTGTAACACAAAAAATTTGATGCAAATTCTTTGTTCGAAATTTGCATACATTGTGATAATCACTAAATACACTAAATAATAAATAAATAATACGCTAAATACAGATAAACTAACAAAATCAAACACTGTAAACAATTTAATTTGGACAGATCGTGTGGGCGTACCTGACAATCATGTAAGCGGATTTTTTTAAGTGATCAAGTTCTGATACTTTTTTTTTTGCAGAATGCTCTTTTCTGAGATTCGATCTACTCTGCCAAACTCTACATCATAAACACACAAAAAGCCGTTTGAGCTACACTTGATTTGGTACAACGCAAAATACGATTTTGAAGATTTTTACAAAATGCAACTTTTGTTTACGAAATGGAATTCCTGCTGCTGAAATATTTTCAAGTGGCATAAATATTTCAAAGAAGGCCGAAAACAAATTGTAGATGGAGAACTCTCCGGACCACCGATAAAGTCACGTCCAACCGGTGAAAGTCACGTCCAACACATCGCGTTACAATTTTGTGAAGAGATGATTTCAGGCTCTCAGCATATTATAAAACTCATTATTACCAGAGATGGGACTTGGATTTATGCATTTTATTAGGTGCGCAACTAAGTTCTTGCTTGCTTTTCTTTTTGTTTTTTATAAAAATTCTACTTTATTATGGAAACATGTTTACAAATGATTCATTGAAAGTATTGCCCATCGCTAGCTACTACTTTTTGCCATCTTTCTGGCTAAGCTCGAATTCCGTCACGATCATACTGTTAATCTTCTGAGGCTATCCACGAATCTAGCCGTTCCTTGTTGTCATCATATGAGTGAAACTGCTGGTCAGCTAGACCGTGTGCCATCAAAGGGTAATCGGACGGGCAATATCTGGAGAATATGGCGGATGGGGTAAGACTTCCCATTTCAGCATTTCCAGATAGGTTTTAGCGGGATTGGACACATGAGGCCGAGCACTGTCATGCTGAAGAATCTCTTTTTCGTGCCTCTCCGCGTATTGTGGGCGTTTCTCGCGCAGAACTCGACTCAATCGCATTAATTGAAGTCGATACCGATACCCACTGATGGTTTCCCTTGGCTTCAACAGCTTATTATAAACCAAATACACCGAAAACAGAGCATAACCTTCGTAGCTTGAATATTCGTTCTAGGCGACGTAGAAGCATGACCGGGCAGCCCCGATGACTTTATTTTCTTTGGATTGCTGCAATAAATCCATTTTTTATCACCCGTTACAATACGACGAAGAAAACCCTTCCTTTTTTGTCGCTGAAATAGTTGTTCACAGGCGGAAAAACGACACTCAACGTCCTTTGGCTTTAATTCATAAGGAATCCAAGTTCCTTGCTTTTGAATTGTTCCCAAAGCATGTAATCGCTTGGGATTGGCTTGGCGGGTAACTCCTAATACTGAAGCAAACTCTACTTGCGTTTGACGCGGACGCCTATCAAGCAATGCCGTTCAGTGCCTTTGGTGTCTTCGAAGGTTTTCCGTCTTCCTTCAAGCGAACAGTCGTCAACATAAAATCACCGTATTTAAAGGGACGGAACCAATCTCTACACATTGTTTCACTTAAAGCAGTATCTTCGTAAACGTTTTGAAGCTCTCGATGAGCTTCAGCCACCGTTTTCTTTGATTGAAAGAAGAAAGTTAATACTTTCCTCGATTATTCCTCGATTATTATTCTTGACGATTATTTGGCACGAAAACATATTCACACAACCACAGTGAGAAATGCCTCATTCATCGATCCAATGTATTGCCTTGAATTATAGATATTTTTTGTTTCGGTTTTGTAAACGCAATAAAAAATCGGTTGTTATAAGATTAGGAGACTTTAGAAGCCGACGGTGAGTGCAGTTTCTTGAAATCAACTTATTTGTAAATTTTCGCTGCAATTCTGCTTTATAATTGGCCCGGTTGTGTGTCAAGTTACACCATTTTGTTGAAACCGCGCAGCGTAGAAAA
>JAHXMU010026068.1:6591-28759 GCA_019455685.1 Philornis downsi | reverse complement strand
GTTCTTCCACAATTGTTCTTAGTTAATATGCAAAGTGTAACATTGAAATATTTTTTATTAATCTTTTCATTTAATTGTAGTTGTTAGCTTACGTTGTAAGTTTTTGTTTGCGTTCAATCTTAACTACAGTACGTTACTTTTTAAACCTTTTTTTTCGAAATTTATTGTGTTTTCTGTTTAAGGATTACACGTTACATACATATATTTTCTTGTTCGTCTCTTGCAGTTGCAGTTTGTATTAAACAATGTGTATATAAGTTTATATTAAGTTATCATAAGTTTAGAAAAAGTAGCATTAACAATCTATTTATGTTTCCATTTTGGATTTCACTTTTCAAAATATTTTTGTTTTTTTTTTTTTTTTTGTTTTTCCTTTAGCAATCGTTTAAAGTTTAATGAGTTTAGAGTTTGGAGTAGAGTGATGGTGTTTGATTCAAAAATTGGAAGGCAAAAAGTAGTTCCATTCAATACAATATTTAATATATATGTAAGTATGTATGTTTAGTACTTACATTGTTGTTGTTGTTGTTGTTGTTGTTTCTTTTTAATAGGAAATCATTTATAACTAAATAATAGCAATGTGGTGGAGGGTAATATTCGGCATTTAATTTTCTCAAACCCAATGGATTTGAAATAAAAATTAATTATTTATGTTGATTATAATTAATTGGTATTACCTAAAAATGGTACATTCGGCGTGGGCTAAATAGTTGGGATAGATATTTAGAATGTTCATTGATTTTATTAATGCATCATTATTAATTGCTTTCGATTATTTTTGGCCTTAAACGAACATATAAATTAATGTTTTATTTATCGCTTATTATTTTGAAATTGTTTCGATTATTATTGGGAATTCCATTTTACGTGATTATTACGCTATTATTTTAGTTTGTTATACAGTTGGGTGGGGGGAAAGGTTTTAACATAAATGTTTTCTGGGAAATGCTTTTGAGTTGATTAAGATGGGTTTGTATCTAACGGAGCCTTCCTTAACTGACAGCTGTAAGCTAAGACCATTTCTTTTTTGGATATGATGCCAAAAATTTACAAATCTTTATATAATTCTTTAGGGCATGATTTCATAATATGATTTCTTTGAACTCATCTATTGTTGTATAAAGACATATGACGTATTTTCGTTAAAAATACTTTACATTTTATTATCTCTTTTAGTAGTTTTTAGACGTCACATGTTGTTTTTTGCCAACATCACATCATCGTCAGCTTTAGTCGTGATCGCACACGTGAAGAAATCGTTATCAGTTTATTTCACCTTTGATGAAACACGCTTAGTAGCCATATGATTATATTTATTTGTCACAATTGAAAAGATTTAAAAATGTTTTTGAAAAATATGAAGCTTTACCATTACCGAGGAAAAAATTTTTCGGAATAATAATAATATCAATTGAAATTGCGAAAAAACTTAATGCCACCACTGTCAGTGAGGTATACTACTGAATCTTAAATAGGAGGATCTTGAGACTTCAAATATACAGTGGTTCACAGCTTATTTCAACCATTTGAAGTTATAATATTTAGTTGAGCATAACTTTTACAAAAACAAAAAATTAAAAAATTTTGATAAGCTGTTTTATGTATATCAAAACATTAAGAGAATATGTGTCATAAAACTTATGCAAATAAGTTTCTTAGAAAATCTAGGACAGAAAATGTAAGTATAGCATACTTTTTTAGGTCACAGCTCATTTCAACCAACGACTTTTAAAAACGACAAAGTTGGCAGCACTCCTCGAATAGTGGTACATTTAAATGTGTATTCGTTGCTGTTGTGTCAGAAATAATTTTACTTTTCAAAAACAAACTGAACTTGTCCGTGAAGCGAGTCTAAAGCGCATTTTTTGACCATGGGACGATGTACTACCATAGAACAGAGAGAATTGATTATCAGCCATTTTAAAAACGGTCATTCTCGTCGAAGAATATCTGAAATGGTGTGTCTGAATGACTCAACAGTGCAAAGCATAATATCTCGTTTCGTGAATGAAAATAGACTACATAATAAGAGCAGAAAAGCTCCCAACAAAACATTCAATGAAACCGACGAGCGCTATATCGTAAGAAAAATAAAAGAAAAGCCTCAGTTATCTGATGCAAAACTTGTTGTTCAAATTAAGAATGAGTTAAATAAAACCTGTAGTGCAGAAACTGTCCGCTGTGTGGTTCGGAAACATGATTTTAATGGTAGAGTAGCCCGAAAAAACCCATTCATTCATTAATAAGAAAAACCAACAAGCAAGCCTTTGGTTCGCCAAAGAACACATTACGAAAGAGTCAAGCTTTTGGGAGCATGTTATACATATTTGCAGATGAGTCCAAATTTAACATATTCGATTCGAATGGTCAAACTTATGTCTGGCGTAAGCCAAATACAGAGCTCCAAAATAAAAATTTAAAAGCAACTGTCAAACACGGTGGCGGCAGTGTCATGGTATGGACCTGTATGTCAGCAGGCGGCGTTGGAAATTTGGAAACTGTTGAGAGTACGATGGACAAAAATGTGTATCTCAACATATTCAAATCCAATTTACTGCAAAGTGCCGCAAACCTGGGTATTAGGGAGACATTTCGGTTCTATCAAGACAACGACCCAAAACATAAGTCGGGCATTGTTATTTGGAACTGCCCACACTTGATGTAACCACCGGCACAATCTCCTGATTTAAATGTCATTGAGAACTTATGGTCAATTTTAGATCAAAACGTTCGGAATCACCAGATCTCAAACAAAAATGACTCAATATCAGCGTTAGAGGAGGAATGGGCAAAAATAACTCCTCAAACTACTCGCAAGCTAGTGGAATCAATGCAAAAAAGGCTGAAAGCAGTACTTGACCAAAAAGGAGGTCATACTAAGTTTTAAAATTAAATAAATTGTTTAGGTATTGACTTGAAATTTTACTTACATTATCTGGTTGAAATAAGCTGTGACTATTTGTTTTCCTACAAATATCGTTTTTTGTTTGTAAGTTTTTAAAATGTGAATTTAATATTAAATAAAAATATTTTTTTTAAAGTTTATTAAATATACTAAAAATTCTCATTTGATTTTTGTTTAATTACTTGTCTTATTTGGAATATATATGTATATCCAATTATTCTTCCGAAGTGGTACTGGTTGAAATAAGCTGTGAACCACTGTAGCATTGAATTGACCGAGGCTGTTTTTGTTTTACGAGATATCACGAAAGAAAAATTAATAAATGGAACATTTCAGACCAATACACTCATTCTGTACATTCCTCCTAAACAAAACACCAAAACCTAATGCCGGAATTATTTGTAGATTACAAATACCTATACTATATAATATAATACAAAAAGTTGCTAAAACTTTTGTTAAAATAAATAAAAATACTCCAACTTTTAGTTTTTAAGACCACCATCAAAAGAGGACTAATTGCAGTTCTCTCTCAACGAAGTGTGGAAATGTTATAATTTCCTTATTTTTGTTATCAAATCTACTGGAGATTCCAATAAAATGTATTTCAGGCAATAAAATAAATTTCCAATAAAATGTAGTTGCAGTTCTCTCTCAACGAAGTATAGAAATGTTTATAATTTCCTTATTTTTGTCATCAAATCTGCTAGAGATTCTAATAAAATGTGTTTCAGGCAGCTTCTACAAAACCCGTTCAAAATTCAGACTTTAAAAAATTGTAGATTAGGGTCTTTCTAAATTATTAATATGCTATTGCATTTGATATAGCAAGTAAGACCCGTTTTTATATATGCCAAACAGAACTGTTTCGTAGCTCATATTTTCTTCATATTTTGCATTAATTTTTAATGACAAAATCTCACTGACTTATTCAACATCTTAGACATCAACTTTGGCAAAAAAAAAGTAATCGCAATACTTATATTTAATTTCTTAAATCCTCCTCTATCTGGAATCTTGATTAATTTCGAACGAAACCCCTTCATAATATGGTATGGCTTTCCGGTAACGAATTTTGAATTAATTGATCCAAATTAAAGTTATGAATATTTTTGAAAACTACAAATTTTACTACTCCAAATTTAACTGCCAAACTATCTTTATAAACATGTAAAGTTCAGACAAATTAGGTCAATGTAAAGAAATGCGTAGAGCTTAGATTTTCTCTTATAACATTTGAATAAGTGGACATTTTGCAAATTATCTATTCTTTGTTATTTGTTTACGGTTATAACAAAATGATAGTTTTGAAACCAAATATTTAAACATTTAAATATTACACGAGATAGCCATCATTCGATGCGTTTTCTTCAAATATCAATAATAAAGCAAATCTCATTCGGTCATGAAAGTTAAAGAATAAACCAACAGTTAAAAACTTATGATCTCATTAATATATAATTCGGAATGGTTGCGTTAAACTACAACGATGCACATTTCACCGGTTTCTTAAGTTTACAAATTAGAAGGCTAAACAAAAAACCAACAATTGCACAAGTTTTCGTTAAGTATCTACTAGAAGAAGGTGGCAAATATTAAACTGATTGCAAATATGAAGACACCAAATTACGAATAAGCGTGGCTGCATAGGGGCAATTATTTTGTGTAAAACACCTTTCAATCGACGGAGTAATCGTTGACCTTCGCAAGATCTTTAACCTGCTTCTTCTACAGTTAAAAATAAACTAATTTTATTAACATCTTTAACATCTTAAGAACTTTATAATAGTAAAACTTATATGATTTTCTATTTTTTTAATAATTTTGATTCACAAAGTCAGTTCGATAATCTTTTCCGATTCTTTAACATTAGTTGCCACCTAGAGATCTCCTTAATAACTGCTGAACTTTTTTTTAGCCTTTAGCCTAACTAAAACGGACCTTTTGGTTAATTGTGATTCCCAACGCAAGTTTGATTAATAATCTTTTATTACTCTTTAATAATCGAACTGTTGTCAGCATCATCTAATTGACTATCGCTTAAGGGTAGTGGGTAGCGAAAATTTAAAAAAAAAATTAAATAAAAAATAAAAATTAAATAAAAAAAAAATTAAATAAAAAATAAAAAAAAAATTAAATAAAAAATAAAAAAAAAATTAAGTAAAAAATAAAAAAAAAATTAAATAAAAAATAAAAAAAAATTGTACCAAAATATTCTTTATAATGTCCTGAATGTAATGATATCTCCAAAACTCAAATTCAACCACTATAAGTGCCCCAAAAAATTTTATTGAAATTAATTCGTCATGACCTGTGATCTCGCTGATATGAAATTTGTCAAACTAACATAATTTTACATACCTAAACACCGTCTAGGATATTTGTACCTAATACATAGATACACAGATACAGATAGATACAGGGATAGACGAGAGACAAGCTATCGAGTTTAGCCCCGAAAATCGAAAGAAAACGTCATTTCAACTAGGAAATTTGAATAGCCGCGTTTTTTGCCTCTTCTGAAAAATCACCTTTTTTTCACAAAAAAGACCCATTTTCTCGGGATCGGATGAACCAAACGACTCAGAAATCTGAAGACTTGTGGAATATTATTACTTATTAAATGGTATAGAACGATTTTTAATATATTACATGCTTAGCGGGGGAAAAAATATAAACTGAACAGTTTTTTTCCAGTTTTTTTTCCAGTTTTTCCCCCCTCTTTTAAGAAACTGTGAAATAAAAACGGCTTGATTTAGAGAGATTCCTTCTATCTTAAATAAAGAGTATATAAACCGAAACATACTCTCAAAATTTCAATAAAATCCGACCAGTACTTTTTGAGATACAGGGACAAATGGATCAGTGGTTTCCCCATAAGGATAAACTCGCTACCCACTACCCTTAAAGAAATATGGATTGACTTTCCAGGGACCGAACTTTCATCTTGTCACGTTACTAAATAGTTATAGAATGCATTTAATCCCCAATAATCTACATTTTTAATATACCATAATCTATATTTTAACTAACTAAATTAAATGGAAACTTCTTGCATATAATAATTTGTTGCCATTTATTATTATTATTTTTCAAATGAACAGTAGTAGGTTGGGAACTCAACGTACATTTTCGCTAGAAAACGTTGGAAAATTGGATTGATATAAGTCATATTTACATTTTACTTTCGTAATGTTTTGTAAACTAAAGGAGATTCGAGAAATTGAACATATTTTTTCAATTTCCAACGTCCAATTTATTTAAAACTGGCAAGATATGTTTCTGTTGACAAACCAAAGGCAATAAATTCCTTAGAAATATGAAGTGCTAGAAAAATTTTAAACACTTTTTGTATTCTAGCGAAAAAATGCTACGCATTCATACATAGGTTTAACCCGAAAAACCCTGGCTACCGTTAATTTATTCCCTAGTTTATTTACTTGAAAATTTGGATGAATTTGAAGTGTCATGTGAAGTTGTCAGGGTCAGCAAATAACGGTTATTTTTGTAATTTCAAAGAAAAAAAATCAGAGATAAAAAAACATCCGCAAGAGAGTTCTGACAGCTCACATATATTATTCCTGTGTGTTGGACTAATGAAATATGAAATGATTTTTTTTGTCCATAATTACTATTGTAAAACTCAATAATAACGATTATTTATTGGGTTTTATTTATTACTCACAGAATAATGATTATTTTCTGAGTTTTATGTTTTATTCAAGAAATAAAACTTATTTCGAAAGTATTTTTTTTTTTTTTTAATAAAAAAAAATAATGATTATTTTTTAGCTATAATTTTTTGCTCGAAATATAAGCAAATAATTACTATTTTTCGATTGACAAATTAAGTCAAGAAATAATCCTCATCTTTTGATTGAAAAATATATCTCAAAAATAGCAGTCTTTGAAGCGAAAAAATAGAAATCAAAAATAAGTTTTATTTTCTGACTGAAAAATACATTTAAAAAACAAGCTTCCTTTTCGAAGTATAAACTAAAACTTACAGCAATAATCATTAAAGTTACATTTTTAAAATAAAAGTTATGATCGTTGTGGTTCTTGACTCTGGAACATTTTGACGGTGTTCTATGTGGGAGTGTTCGAAACTTCACTACCTCTAATTATTGCATAAATTAACTGCGATTGTTGACCTCTATCTCTACGTCATCATGGGTATTGATTGCAAATCCTTATACCGATAACACTGATAGTACAGTCAGTGTTATCGTCAAATGGTAATTAAAGAAGTTAACATTAAAATGACAAGAAATTGTTCAACTAGCGCTACCAATTACAGTGTATTCTTCGCTTCACTGCCAAGAAAGGTTCTTACATTTTTAGAAGGAATGACCTGAATTTCACTATTTCTCTTAATACGATATGGTATAATTCGAAAACCTACGCCAATTCTTAATAAACGCTAGAAATGATAGGTTCAATCTGGTAATAGCGTGTGACGCGATGTCTATCATACTCATTACGTGAATACTGCCTACTTTCTGTCATTCAGATCTGCGAGGAGAATGTTACTGCCTCGAAAAAATTACGACTGTTCCCCACTCGAAAAGTGGATAATCTCGAAGTTGATTGATCGAAATACTTCCAGAATGTCTTTTTTGTAACATCGTTCAGACACGTGTCAATGTGTTTATCTGCCAAACTTGTGAAAAATAAAAAAATTGTGCTCTTCGATGAGAACATTTTCGCACCGGTGGACAAAACTTCTCAATGCTTAGTGAAAAATAGCTATCAGTCCAACTTGTCCATGCAATCAGTTTCGCAATTTATAAATAAATAATTGTTATTAGAAAAACGATCTTAAGCAGAACTAAGAACCAATATCATATTAAATTTAAGATTAACAATGCATTCAAAAACAAACATAAAAATTGCTTTGACATTTCGTATAGCCAACAATCGCAGTTCAAATTAATTCAGTAATATCCGTGCGCTTGAATGCACCCTAGCCATCAACATAGAACGCTACACGCTGCACAACATAGAACGTAGCCACAAACTTCATCTATTGCACAAATTTTGGTTCCAGCAAAATCGTGTAACATGCCAGCCATATCCGTCAACAATGCGAACAATTTATCTTCTGCTTTCTACATTTAATAATCATGTAATGAACCATTTTAATGGTTCAAAGTCGCTGGAGTTATTCACTGAATAAATAGGGATGGGCTACAAGAAATTACGAAATGTTTCATGGCATGAAAAGAGATTTTTCTCTGATCATGAAAGAACACAATTCATAATTGAGCTCACGGGCATACGGCGAAAAAGCTTATGAAATTTTCGAAGCTTGAATATGGTTATTTATAGAAGTCTCATGACGCCTGAACTGTTGGGGATTTTAAACAGTTGTGTCACATTTGTTGTCTCCGAGAATCTAGTTCACAAAATGAGATGGATTCTGTTCAATGATTTTAAAAAATGTTGTTCCGTGACAGCGAATTTCCACCGAAACAAAGAGCTTTTCCAATATATGTTCCCAACACCTTTTATAAAGTTTAATTTAAGCACTTTTCTACAAGAGTTTTAAAGACAAGGTTTTACACATTAGGTTATTTTACTATTTTACGTTTTTGAAAAAGTTTTTTTCTGGCTAGACCCTGAAAGAGCCTCCCTTGAAATCTTTGATGGACTAGGCTACAAAGAAAAGTGGAGTTGGCTTATGTTACAAAATCACTTATATATTTAAAATATTGGTTAAGGCTTTGGCATTAACTGAATTACTGAGTTGTAAACCCACGAGTAATGCAGTTGCTGCGATATTGCTACATTTTCTTTAATATTGCTACATGTTTACAAGAAAAACGACTTGTTGTTTTGAGATTTTTAGTGTTTTTCAAAAAAAAAAATCGCTGTTATAAAGATTTATATGTTATAAGTCTCGAAATATACAGAATTTTAAAGTCATATTTACTTAATTTTGCAAAACAGCTCTTTTGAAAAAAATGACTATAACTATAGACTTGTGCATTACAACGAATTTTCCACTAAAGATTGGACGCGAATACCTGTCTAAATATGGACGAGAATAATAAGGGATAAACTGATTTTATCCTAACTCCACTTAAGCAGTTGAACTGCGTTTAAAACAACTTTTTACTCGATTTATTTTGAAAAATCACTGGTTTCTAATTTAAAAACAAAGTAGACACTTATCTTTTCCACTGTTAGCGAACAGTTTGTCATTGCCTTGTAGAATCTACTTGCTCACATTGTGGTGGAAGCTGTCGAAATGAATTATTTCTGATTGGAGAAACCAATGTAAATTTCTGATCAGTTCCCTGGCCACTGAGTTAAAGCAAGGTTGTTACATTCTTATTGAGCTTAAGATGGAGGACTATATTCTTGTCGATTTAGACACTTGTTTATCTGCAGAAATGATTACTTCATCTAGTAAGGAACCGCGAACGTTCTATTATTTTTAACTACAAAGAAATTAAGGATTATTAATTAAGAAATTAAGAAGATTAAGTGTTTCTATGTCTGTCAATTTTGGATATTTCCTATTTTTCTAATTCTATCACACAGACACATCGTTTTCACATCGATATTAGTTTGAATGAAGTAGTTGATGAGGATTGTTGGTTTAAATCACAGCCGGCTTGCTGTTTTACGTTTTTCCTTTTTAAATTTGAAATCCTAATTTAATATTAGGACACAAAAGCGAATCGTAAATTTGAAGTTATGTACAATAAGTGCAGCAAATAATAAGATTAGAGAAGCAAGATCACAATATGAGATGGCAAATTTCTCAAGAATTTTCGAATATTGGAATCTTTGGCTAAACCTAATGGTATATTTTTTCAATACAGAAAGGGTAAAAGTTTTCATTTGACATAACTTTTTGTTATTTACTGAAAATGTTGCCCTCTAAGAGTATAAATGAGTGTTGCCCTCGCGACATAAAAATGTTGCACAAAAAATCTCTCTATACTGAGAATGGTGACCAGAAAATCTACAGATAATTTGTTTTTAATTTTTTTTAATTAGGTTGATATCGTCTGAATGTTTGAATTAAACGCACTTAAATAATATGTGAAAACTAAAAAGAGGGTGTCCTAATTTTTTTTTTTTTCTTTTTTTTTTTTTAGAAAACAAAATTCTCGTAGATCTGTTTGGGTAAATAAAATGTAGCTAAAATTAGATCAAAATGGGAAGACATTTTGAAACCGAAAACTATATTACACTTTCTATAATCCTACATTTTTCTGATGTCTGTAATTAAATTTAAATCTGACAAAATTACGATCACGTTTAGGTAGATTTTGATTTAAGCATTTCAAGACTCCACAACCTTAGTACGTTTTTTATAAGGACAACCACTCCCACTTTTCGTATGAAGAAACTGTTTTAATGCAATATAAGTTTTAAAAGTTTGTACCAAAGTCATTGTCCCTGCACAAAAAAAAAAAAAAAAAAATTAGTCTGTAAAGAAAGAAATATGAAATGGAATATTCTCATAAGATGATATTTTGCGATAATTTTACAGGTACTTGTATTTTTTAAGGAGGAAGAATTTTGGGTACGACATCTGTAACTTTTCGGGAATTTTAATAAATCTTTTCTGTCAGCTCAGTTTGCCAATAAAGAAGGCTCTCATTTATTACATCAGTAGGAATAGTTGTTTCACAATATTTTTTTATTTTCTTGCAATATATCAAATATATAACAAAAGATTCAACAATTTCAAATTACATAAATCCTATAGTTTTTGGTTATTAAGTTTTACAGTTTCTTTTTTTGTTTTTTTTTTTTTTGTTTTGTTTTAATAATTTGTTTATCATATAACTACTATGTAGTTTATTTTTCTTTTTTTTTCCTTCTATAAATATAAGTACAATATTTAAGTTAAGATTTTCTTAAATTTTATTAAAAATAGAGAGCATAACTATAAAAAGAGCTTAAGGAGAGCTAAAGATAAAGATCTTGAAATAATATCCCATGTAAAGAAAGAGAGAAGGAGAGAGAGAGAGAGCCCAAGTGGCGGAGAGAGATAAAGAGTGAAAATTGTATTAGTTAGTAATTTTAATCTTAAATCGTTATTAAAGTTACAAAAAATATAATATAATTAATGTATATAGTTAATGTACGAATGCATTAAAATAAGTTATATTTATGAGATTTTTCAAAGTTATCTTTTTTGTGTATATAGTAAAGTTATGTTTTTAGTTTACTTTTTATCAATTTTAAGCAAAGTTATAAAAAAGTTCTGTTTTCTCAGTTTTTGTTTTCCTTCAAATATATGTATAATATTTTATTTTGTATATATTTTTGTATATATTCTTGTTCTGCATTAGTTTTTATTTTTCCTCCACAGTTTTTAAATTTAATTATATGTTCGAGTTTATTTGCTTTTGTAATTTATGTATATATAATTATGATTTTAAGTTTAGTTTTTTTTTCTCTCTTTTGTTTATAAATATTGTATAAAGGAAAAAAGATAATTATAGGTTGTTTTTGCTATCGCCGCAATATATTTTCTTTTATTAATTTATTTAATTTTTTTTTTTTTTGGAATATAGTATTTCTGGTATTTCAGCTTGTTATTACACGTATATTTGCGTTATATGTAAGTCATGTCGTATATATGTAAGTACAAGCAGGTGCAGTTGCAAGTCTTGGATATTTTTTGGGGGGTATTATCTATCTGCTGCTCTTGTTCTATATTTTGTTTGAATATCAATTTTTGTCATGTTTTGTTTTGTAAAAATTGTATTTATTTTATGTTTTTTTTTTTTTTTTTAGTGTAGGTATTATTATTGAAAATCAGGGTTGGAATGCTTTCCGAAAATAAAGTCTACATCTATGAATTATTGGCTTCACAATGATTACAACTATAAAAATCTGTTGGAGGCCATAAAAATGCTATTATTAGATGAATAATATATACACTTGGAAAATTTTAAATGCTTTTACAAATAATTTTAAATACATCACCATTAAATTTGTATTGCAATGGATGAAGACTTTGTAACAGAATAATACAAAATTCTGGAAATTGAATTGCCTAAAGCCTGAGTTAGGCTTACAACAAAATGTGTGGTAATGTATAAAAAGCTTGATATGGTTTAAAAATCGGTGTAATTTTTATAGTCCTCGCTTTAATTGAAAAAGTTTTGCCTTTCTGATTTAACGTTTAGATTAAAAATTAGTTCTGAATTGTTCAAAAGCGATCAGACAGAAAAGCCTTGTTCTGATTTAAGAATTTGGAATCAGTTTGGAAGTTATGTTCCAACTCTTGGAAATTCTGATATATAGGTAAATAACTTTTATATAAGCTTCTTAAGTATCAGCCACCATCAAGGAGTCAGAAATCAGATTCATCACAAAAAATGTTGGGAAAAAGCATACAATTGGTGTTCATTTAAAATTTTTCTGGGCTACTAGACGATTATTGACACTAAAATAAGAAATACGTTTGAAATATATATTAAAAAATCCTTTAAGAATCGCTGGATCAATTTTGAATCCATCACTTACGTAGTCATTTGAAAAGTATTAGGCTAAATGTCGTTCTATCTGACCTAATTGGGCCTTATCATTATGGTTTTAGACCGGAAAATGGAGTTGGTAATAATAATAGTAGTACGAAATATTCATGTCAATTCAAGACCTCTAAAAACTATTTGTTTTAATTCTCATTTCCATGTAAATAGAAGCAGCACAAAAGTTCGATTCCGCAGTCGACTCTAAAGGCATTGCTACACGTTCAATATATATTGAACGCGATCCAATATCGCGATATTTATTGAATGTATAGCATGCGGTATTGATGGATCGCGATTCATATCGCAGAATGGCCTAAATTATGGAATCCAAAACGCGGATTACGGATCGCGTGATAAATATTGAACGTGTAGCAGTTTCATGGTATTAGATCACGATGAGTTAATAAGAAGTGAAATAGGTGTGTGTATTTTTTCCGATCCTGCAACGACTTTTTGCCTCAACATTTTCTTTCCACTTTTCTCTTCAATGAAAACTGCCAAAAAAAAAAAAAGCTAAACAGGATTTTTTTTTGTTTTTTTTCGCAACATTTTTTTAATAACCGATCTGCACTGCACAAGAAAAACGTAAATACTGACGCGATAAATATTGAACATGTAGCATACGCTCGTGATCCATCAATCCATTAAAATGGATCGCGATCCAAATATCACAATATATATTGAACGTGTAGCAGTGCCCTTAGGGATCCATTTTAATGGATTGATGGATCACAATTTGATGGATTCCGTAATTTAGGCCATTCTGCGATATGGATCGCGATCCATCAATACCGCATGCTACACGTTTAATAAATATCGCGATATCGGATCGCGTTCAATATATATTGAACGTGTAGCAGTGCCCTTAATGAACCATTACACACAAACCTCTGGCGGCACCTACTTTAACAGAAGCTACATAATAATGACAAAATGTCACTAAATTCTACACATTAAGAATGACCAGAGACTGGCGATATTTAGATCAGATGAAGATTGTGTCCGCTAGTAATATGTTCTTTCCTGGAATTTGCTTCCAGGATGTTTTATTGGCGTAAAGTTACTGCCAAATTTTCAAAACAGTGTTTGGTGATTGCTTGAAGGCTGGTGGATTCCGTAGTCTTGTTTAGTAGTTTGACGATGGTAACTGCGACTAATTGCGGTGGCAGTGGAAGCGTCTCCATATCAAGACATAGCCAGGAGCCTTTTTCAGTGTAATCGACTATTTCCATCTATCTGCATATATGCAAAAATTCCCGTCCATTCTCTAATTTACAAAGCGATCAATCTCGTAGTTCATCCAGTTACAGCAATTTCCCTGCTCAACTCGCACCGGTGAGTTTAGCCGAAAGCGCGAGGACTAGTAGACGCCGGGACTGAGTTTACCGAGAGATCGTGTAGTGTAAGATCCTAGTGGGAGAATCACCCAGTTTGCAGTTGAATGTGAAGTTGAGTTGCAACCGGGTGCTACATGCCCATAGAGTAGAGGGGGGAGGTATTACGAAAAGTTTCATCTCCGCCAAAGGTCAGTATATCTCATATTCATGTACTCATTTTGGTATCTTCTGGTTGGAGAAGAGAACCTACAGTTGCGATAGCTTGCTTTCAAAATTCTATTCCTATTCCCTGGTCCAAGTTGACACGACCATTCGTGGAGAGGGCGTTGCGCTTGTTAGAATCTTAATGCGCCGGTGTGATTTCGCAATCTTTGGGTAAGAGACTCACGGAAAGGGTCACTAAAAACTATTGACGACTTTGCAGTTCTAATAGGCAATCACCGAAAGTGCGTTTGCCGGTAAATAAGAACAAAAGTAGGTTGTTTATTTCTGAGAGCGAAGAGAGTGCCCTTTTGGGATGTTGTGTAAGCGATCGCTAGCTTTATAACTTTAGAATCGTAAATGATCGATTCCTGGCTACTCAAGCAATTTAATGATAAACTTCTCCCTCTATATGCTAGAATCTACGAATTCTATAGTACCATTCATAATATTGGGTAATAACGCAAGCGAATGTAAAATGTTCTGGGAACATTTGAGAAACTCATTTCTACTCATCATCGCTAATGCAATATTTTGAAAATTCGATTGCAAGGAAGATTCCTAAAAAAACAATAATTTGCAAAATACAACAATCCCTTTTTACACAAGCGAGTTAAAGAGATATGATGGCATTGAAGGCTCCCTTTGCATTCGCATCTTATCCGCTATCTGATCTGGGAAACTGCAACATCTTTCATAATCAGTTAAACTTGTGAAATAAATTACAGCTACACAGATCTCCATCATATATCAAGAGTACGATCATTTGTGAGTTCGCTCCGATTTTGTGTACAAATTGGTCATTTATATGACAACAATTACCGTCGATAATTACGGTTTTATTGCTTATTACTAACTAATTAAAACACTTTAATTATATGATAAAAGTTTAAGAATCATAAAACAGTTACATATATGGCACAATTTATGTCGTTGATATTACTTGTTAGACGGACTGAATACTTTTTACTAATAGTTTTTAATGGGATATGATACGATACGGAGAATGTCCGTTAAATATTATAACGTTTCGAAAAGGAGACCTTATCTACTTGTATGTTAATATTAATGTTGCCGAAAAGAACAGTGTAATTAAATATTAACGAAACAAAATATAAATATTAGCGAAAGTTGAAAATTTGTAATGCTGTTGCTTGATATGATTTTCAGGTTTTTGCTAATTATCAGAAATGTTTATAAACAATTAGATTCTCTTCTAAAATTATACAGGGTGGGTGTTCGCGGTTTAAATATTCAATTTCTCGGTAACGCGCGGCGCGGGGTGGCGGTTGTTCGTTGCGCCGCTTCCTGGAAATTTAGTCGCCATGGAGCCGTACACGGGAGTGCAGCGTGCATTTTGTGTCCGAGCGTATTACGAAAACAATAAATCAGTGATTACTGCACGACGTTTGTATCGGCATGAACACGGTTTACACGATTTAAGTGAAGTTCCAAGCGCCAATGTGATACGAAAATGGATCAGAATGTTCGAAACAACCGGCTCAACAGTACCAATTACGGTTCGTGGTCGCCCAGTTTCTGCAAGATCAGCCGACATTGTGGAGCGTGTTCGTGTTTCAGTTCAGCGAAATCCGCAACAGTCAACACGTAAGAGAAGTCAGTCTTTGGATGTCAAAAGAACAACTTTACGACGAATTTTGAAACGTGATTTGCATTTGAAGGCTTATAAGATTCAGATAGTCCAAGAATTAAAACCCGATGATGCCAATAACCGACTTAACTTTGTCAATTTGATGTTAGAGCGGTTCAACAACGTGATTTTCAGTGATGCGGCCAATTTTCACCTTAATGGCCATGTGAACAAGCAAAATTGTCGGTTCCGGTCCGAGACTAATCCCCGATGCTTGCATGAACGTCCACTTCACAGCCCTAAGCTTGTCGTGTGGGCTGGGATAACGTCAACCGGTATTATTGGATCATACTTTTTTGAGGACGAAAGAGGGCATGCGATGACGGTTAGAGCGAACAATTATTGCAACATGCTAGCAGACTTTTTGGTGCCAGCTTTGCAAGAACTTCAAGGCAATACCTCGAGGATGTGGCTTCAACAGGATGGGGCCACATGTCATACGGCTAGGGTATCCATAGAGCTGCTGAAAAATGTTTTTCCTGGAAAACTCATTTCGAAAAGCGGGGATATGGAATGGCCCCCACGTAGCCCCGATTTCTCTCCATGCGATTATTTTCGATGGGGCTATGGGGCTACCTCAAATCGGTAGTCTACGAGAATAATCCGACCAATTTAGAGCAGTTGAAGAGGAACATTATTCAGGAAAGTAGCAAAATACCGAGAACAACTTTTCAACGAGTTTTCCAAAATTTGCGACTTCGGTTCCAAGATTGTCAAGCAGCCGAGGGAAGCCATTTGGACAACATTATTTTTAAGTCTTAAAAATTCGCATGCTTCTATTTTTTAAAAATACAAATATATTTTTTTTATGTTTCGTAGTTTTTTTTTAATTGAATATTTAAACCGCCAACACCCTTATGGCCCACCCTGTATTTTTTTATGTTGCTAAAATTTTAAGTACTACAATTTCTCCCCTTTCGTCTTATTTTTCCAAGTGTATATATTTATATTATAACAGCAGCAATTTAAATATTCCTAACACAAATATATAGACCATTGTCATGATTTTTAATTGGTCTACTGCCACCTATCTAGACCAAACGCAGAGGGTATTAATAATAGATTCATAAAATTGTGTAAACGATTTTAGCCGAGCCAAGCAAGATTAATGTAATTAAACTGGCATAAATTTGAGCCATAAAGAAGTAGCGTTCATTCAATACAAAAATCTTTAATAGTACAAAACAATTTGCTATAGTTATCGCGACAAAATATTTAAACACAACAGTTAAATGCATAAATTTACAAGTACTAAAAAATGAGACACAATAAAAATATCAAAGAATGTAAGAATTAGAAAACGTTCTATAAACGTTTCTCTTTCATAAGAGAGCTAAAATACACGATTAATTTAATATGTTTGGACACGAAAATGAAAATATGCTTTAATTTTGAAATGTTACCATATGTTGTAAATAAAAAGTAATATTCTTATATGACCTCGTGCCATTTGATTCGTAATAAATCCAAGCATTTTTCTCAACGTATTTCCAAATATATCTACAACTTTTAAGTTTTAATTAAAATTAGTATGCTAATTCAACTCTTATGGGCCACCAAAACATGCGCCTGCGCAACAATTGATGCTAACAGGGGTTTAATTATATTCTGCTGTATTCTTTCATAAATTTATAAATGTATAACTAACTATTTTTGTTTTTTATACAAGAGTACTATTTAAAAAATAAAATTGTATTTTTTTTATCTTTCGTTTTCTTTTTTTTTTTTTTTTTTTGCTTAAAAACCAATGGACTCTAATTAAAAATTCGATGTTAACACTCCTTGATAACCTTTTTTGTTTGCTGACATAAGAATTTGATCAAATTTTTGATAGCTTTTAAGCGTTTTTAAAATAAAGTGTTAATAAAGCATTGATATTAAGCAATAAATAAGTATACAATTTTAAAATATTCTTTCTTAAAGGGATGATTTCGAGAACAAATCGCAACATCGTCATAGTGGCAAGACCTTTGTTATTATCGTGAAAAAATATTACATAGGAATTAAGATAGCTGTAGTTGTCAAAAATTATAAAAATTATAAAGGCGACAACGACATAACTTTAAAAAATAAGATGATGTCCTTAATTACACAAAACACTTTTTTATACGAAACTGTATGCGGGAATTGTGATGGGGTTCATACTTATTTTATGAATTATAAAAATTATAAAGGTATTGCGGTATAATTAAGATGCCTGTGTTTGATAAAATCATAAAAATTATAAAAGAAATAACGTCATAATCTTAAAAATTACATGAGTCCTTAATTATACATAACAAAAATCTTTTAATTTTTGTTTCGGAAATGGGGAAAATATCAGCGGTATCTATAGTGGGAACGCTGATACAACCGAAACCATCTCTTGGAACATCCTGCAACGAAAAAGATAACGATACTTAGGCTATAACGTCATAAATGTTTTGGGATGTTTATCCTTCAAAGGTAGATACAAAAAATTACAATAAAAAATGGATTTCGAAAATAAATTGCACCTTTGTTGTATTGAAAAATAATATGAAAGTATAACTTTTTTTTCTGCTTTTATTTAACGTTGGCATTTATTAAAATTTAGAATATAGTTTGGAAATATGTTCACTTTATATTTTAAAGGTAATATCTTTCGAATGGTGCCCATTGTTTGCTTCTACCTGACGTGCTCTTTCCAAAGCATTTCCCATAACTTTTCTTTAAATCAAATCTTTTACTGATCACATCTTAACGTTACTTATGCGCCACTCTATACATACCAAAGTATTATACACATATATACCAAGGTATAATCAGCCCAATTCTTAAAACTCCCAGAGAAATGAATTCCCAGAGAATAAGTTTTTCCCAAAAATAAAAACCTCCAATTCTGAACAGTCTGGGAAGGGAGAGAGAATTCGAAACATTCGAAATCAGCTGTTTTACTTCTTTTATCTAATGTTTACAAAAAATTTTTGCAAATTTACCAATTTAATTTAATAAATTTTAAAAGTAGAAGTGTTTGGAGTGAAAAAAGAGGTCAAAAAAAAAATAATGTTTAGTGCGGCAAGTATAATGTTAGCTGAAGAAGAAAACGATGAAAGTGAATAGCTCGACAAGAATGAACAGAAAAAAGTTAAAAAGTACTATAATTGAATAAAAAGATATTTTTTAGATTTGAAAAATATTGCAGGGTAAATAAACCAGCCTTTATTTACCTCTTAGATATGTTAAGAGCACATGTTCCACTAAAGAGAGTCAGTTGCAGTTTCCCCACTCGTGAAGTTAAGTGCAGTGCTTCGCTTCATGGCCGAAGCTGGGTACCAAACGGGTGTGGGGAAGGACTCTGATGTGTCTGTGGCACAAAGCACCTTCAGTAAAATTTTGACAGAAGTAATAAATATATTTGAGGAGTATTTCTGTCAAAGGTGGATAACTTTTTGCAAAACGGGAATGAAAAGCGTAAAATTGCGTTAACATTTTATATAAAGCATGGCATTTCAAGCGTAATAGGATGCGTTGACGGAACTCATGTCCGAATCATTGTTCCGTCTAATAATAAGCACCTGTACTATAACAGGAAGGGGTACTACAGCTTGAATGTAATGCTGGTAAATAAATTTCGTCAAAAATATTTTAACCCAAATTATAACAATAACAAATTACAGTTCTGTGGCCATGAGCTGAGGATTCAGTACGTGCCTCTCATCCTGGAGCGTGTCACGATTCTTTTATTTGGAACACTAGTGAGTTAAGAGCTCATCTTGAGCAAGAATACCTCAGAAACGGTAGCAATTATTGGCTCATTGGTAAGGTTGTAATTATTAACAAAACAATATTCAATATTAATAGATATGTATTTTTAATTAGGAGACGCAGGTTATCCATTAGAGCCATGACTCCTCACAGATGTTCGCAAGATGGGTCTGTTCAAATAAAATTCAACGAAATTCATTCCAAATGTCGTAACGCTATTGAGCGTACAAATGGTGTCCTGAAAAGCATTTTTTTGGCGCAATCCTCTTCAAATTTTTGACGGAATTATTCCCAAAATTTGTCATAATTTTCCCTTTTTTTGACATTCGTAATAGCTACTTTTTCCCCCGGGAAGAGTTTCCCAGTTTCGAAGTTTATTTAGAATAGGAGGAAAGTAAAATCTCCCTGGGAGATTGTTTGAGAATAGGTGAGTTGGGAAAAGAGAAAAATTTCCCAGGGAGCTTTCATTCATAATTGGGCTGTATATACACATTTAAAGACGATGTTGGTGAACATAATAAGGGCGAAGTGAATTTAGTGCCTAATATTGCGGTACAAAAGCACCAAGAGCAATATCAGGAATACCAGGAATTGATATATTTATATTTTTCATCCTGACATAAAGACAACATAATTCCGTTGTCACACGGTGGAATATTTCTAGATAAGCTGCGGCATTAATAAGAAGGAATTAAGCTAGGACTTTGAAAATTCGTAGAGTAATTTGTATGGTTAAACTAAAACACATAAAAAAAAATTTACCTTTTAAGCCCACAAGAATGTGCCACGTTGCCAAGTTTTCATAACAGTTTTAACTTTTTGTAATTTTGGAAATTGTTACAGTTTTTGTGATTTAAATGTAATTATGTAAAAATGGCATTGATTGAAGCTATAAACTTTTTATGTATTCAGAGCTTAGCATTTCTCCATCACTTTTAGAATCGTTTTGAAACTGAATTAAACCGAAAATATAAGGATTGTGACATGTAAACGTAGCAGCACATACGTGGAAATGTATCCCCAAAAAAGAAAAGTCGATAATTGTGGGCATTCTGACGAAAAATTGTTGTTAGAAAATGGGCATGGTTTGTTTTCAACAACAAACTCTCGAAATTTGTCCTTATTTTATTTATAAAATGTTACGTGGATTATTGCACAAAGTTATTCATTTAGTGGTTTCAAAGCCACCGGGCTGACAATACTGTCACCTGTTAAATACCTGTCATCTGAAGTGTTATTTATTTAGTGAAAGGTTCCCTATTTATGAATATGAATCGTTAACAAGCGAAGAACGCGTGGGCTTCCAATCGAACAAAATCTTATTCTGTGATGAAGCTCATTTCTCACTCGTCGGTTGCGTCAACAAGCAGAATTGTCGCTTATGGGGCTCAGAGAACATATAAGTGATTGCGAAAAAGCCATTGCATATAGGGAAAAGTAACAGTTTGGTGCGCATTATTGTCTGGAGGTGTCATTGGACCGTTTTTTTTTTCCAAAAATGACGCTGGAGGAACCTCAAAGGGATCGACTGCTGCAACCAATACAGAGGCGGTCATTAAATTGACATTGTACAGGGTGCCAGTCGGGAAAGTATACTACTCTGTTTGTTTTTAATTTTTGATTAAATGAAAGAGAATGGATCTTATATTGATAAATGTTTTATTTAATGCCGGCAATTATGTATGGAATACAATATCAGATAAATGTCCGCCTCTGTTAGCCTCACAAGTGAGAGCCCTTTTGAGCACATTTTTCATTACACTCTCACATATTTCACGTGGTATTTCATTAATTTCATCACGAATATTTTGTTTGAGTTCCTCAAACGTTTCTAGTTTGCTTGCATATACCTTGCTTTTCAGATATCCCCACAAGAAGAACTCCGGAGCAGTCAAATCAGGCGACCGTGGAGGCCAATCAACATCACCATTTCTTGAAATAACTTGTTGTGGAAAGAGGTCTCGCAGTAATTCCATTGTAATTCTGGCTGTATGCGATGTGGCACCGTCTTCGTGGTATCAACCACATGTTAATCAAGACCAAAACATGAAATTGTGGCGTTAAAAAATTAGGCAACATCACGGGCTGCTTAATAAGCACTCTGGACTTAGCCTAAACAGTAAAGTGTTGATCTACACGGGATTAATTAAACCCATATGGTGTTACGGTGCTCAATTCTGCGGCAGAGCCAGCCGCAGCAACGTGGATAAAATCCAAAGGGTACAATCAAAGATGTTACGAGACATTACGAGAGCTCCTTGGTACATGAGAAACTGTAATATACATAGGGACTTGAATATACCATATGTGGAAGAGGAGATGGAAAAGATCAAAGCAAAACATATGACTAGAATAGAACATCACCGTAATGTTCTAGCTAGAACTCCGGAGAAGTGATTTTGCAGTTCCATAAAAGGGAAAAAGAACATGACTCCTGCCGAGTTTGCGGCATTTCGCCTGAAGACTCCCCGCTCGTGTGTTTCGGGCCTGGGCCTCTTTTCTCACGTAGTTTAAATGTATGATGAGGGACATGTGCGTAACTCAAATCCCCAGGGTTAATAAAACTATGAAATCATTTGTACGAACATTGCGCTAAACTACACCATTGGAGCTGCTAATTCAGAAGCTGCCGTGAGCTTTTGTATATCAAACTAATCCCTGCCGATCTCAGAGGACCATATAAACAAAAAACAGCATACAGCTAAAAAACAAAAAAAAAAACGAAATCTAAGATTCTAAGAGTGTCACAACAAGAACGCAAGATTTAAATAACTGATGCAGCAATTGAATTGTTTCTCTGGCTGTATGACATAAATAAATAACTGATGCAGCAATTGAA
>JAHXMU010026067.1:35310-54528 GCA_019455685.1 Philornis downsi | reverse complement strand
TTCGCGGGTCGCGTAGCTTTTGACAAGCACGCGCAAACAAAAAAAAAACTTGTTTTAAATTTATCAGACGGGCTTTCGACAAGTTTCCCTCTGAGATAACCAAATTACATAATGCTTTTGTTCAAGTACCATATATCGACATGATAATGTTCATGTGGTTTCACTGGAGTTTCCGTCTGTTCATATGGAAGTTTTATGGGGTTGCGTTTTATTTTGAAATTGCATATAACGCAGCTGTTTATTATTTTAGTAATCTATCTTTATGTTAGGGTAATAAAATTCTTTTTGCAGTTCGGTGTATGTTTTCTCAATACCGGGATGATTATTATCAAATTTATGGTGTTTCAATATTTTTTCTATAAGTTCTTAATATTCAAGCACTTTTAGCTTTCTTGTTAACAATAAAATAAAATTCTTTATGTTGTTCAGATTATCCTTTATTTCCTTATATTTCTTCTGAATTTCTAAAAATATTCTCTTGTTTTCACAATACAAAGCCGTAGTTTGATATCGTGTTGTGAGTTATAATTCTCACATCATATAATTCTCACCAATCGTTGACCCACAACAATTAGCAATAAGTGCAACACGAGCTGGTTATTGGGCCAGTTGTGCTTTCACAGTTGTGAATTCACCTACATTTTTTTGTGCTTAGTGTTAATGAGAGCAAGTCTGGGTGATTGAGCTGTGAATGCACAATCACATTTCGGCCACACCTGGCATAGCCAAATAGAGTTTAGGGTAGGTTAAGGTTTTGATATAAATAAAGGTCACACACCTGGTGGCGTGGCGTCAATCAGTAGTAGAAAGATGACACTTCACAGTGTTTCAATTTTTTTTTGAGGTTTAATGAATTTCTTTCCCCACGAAGTTACACAACAATTGCATCGCATGATTTAATATTTGTTCTATTAGTTTATTATCGATTGTTCTATATGCATATATTCTTCTTACTTTGCAATAACTTTGTCATCTTTTGTTTTATTTTAATTTGATTCTTCCAATAATATTTATTTTTGTAATATTGTAATGATACTTCTGATATTAAAATAAAATTGTTACCATCTTCTTCGGCACTGTGAACGGTTGTTTCTTGATATTCCGTTTAAATTTTATCTTTTCCTTGCCGTATTTCTACATTTGGTATCTGATTTGGTAAGTCCTTTATTTGACTTTTATACTGTCTTTTTAGAGAATTATCTTTATGTGGATAATCATTCTTTTGAATGTGTTCGTTCAAGTGTCGTTTTAAGTCTTCTTTTCTTAAATATTTTTTTTAACAAATATCACATTGAAAAAGTCCGTCTTCTACTAGGGAATTGCATTCCTTTATTTTTGACGAACCATCCGCGACTTTATTTTCTTTACTTTGTATAAATTATAAATTAAATTCATATCCATTGAGTTTAATCGTCCATGTAAATAATGTCTAAATTGTTTTACTGTCCAAACTATTGCCAGTAATTGTTTCCCAATTGTCGAATAGGTAAGTTCAGGTTTATCAAGGACACTCTTTGATGAAAATGCTATTGGTTTGAGATATTACAGCTCCGAAAGCGTAATTAGATACGTCAGTGGTTAAAGTAAATTGTTTTGAAACAAAAATCAATATGTTCTTAAGTGTTTCAAAAGAATTTCTGAAATCTTTATCGTTGGGATTAATTTTGGTTTCCTTTTTCGGGCGCAAAGTTAATGCTTTCGCCATCTTCGCGTAATCGGGAACAAATTTTTTGTTATATCCCGTTAATCATAAAAAAACTTTGCATTTCTTTGTATTTCATTTTTGGCAGTGGGAAATTCTTAATACAATTTAATTTCTTTATCAGTAACAATATGACTAAAAATCGGATTTATTCAATGATACTTTTAAATTAGCGATAGAGATGTTGAAAACACCAATAAATCATTCATATATACTAAGCAAATTCTATTTGTGTTCTTGGTTTCAGGGCACATAATACTGTCTCATATGAACTGGAAGACGAGTGATGAAAATTTTAAAAGCTGTCTGGATGTAAAAGTTTACGTCTGATACTATGTTTTCCTGTCCACATTTCTGGTTCAATGTTGCCAATTTGCTCTGGATATAATTGTAAAAGCCCATTGTATTTCTTCTGTACTAGGCTCCTCTCAATTCTTCATACAATTGATCTGCAGTGAGAAATCCTCCGAAGTTTACGTTCAGCACTCTCCTTGCTCTTTCTGTCAATTTGGATTTAACCATCTTAATGCACATTCTTTGTGCTTGCTCTTTATATAGCATTAATGTGGGAATTATACAGGGTGTCCGTCGGGAAGGTATACTACTTAGTTGTGCCGCCATTTTGGTAAACATTAGTCTTGACAGTTTATATTTAGCAGTCTTGAAGTAGAGACATGGCAAGTTTATTATGGAAAAATATTCGATAAACCAATGTGTTTTTATCAAAATCAGTCATCGATTACTGTGACGATGAGAAAGTTACGCGAAATTTTTGGGAGACACGACGTGCCAACAAGGCACACTAATTATCGTGAATGATTTCGAAGAAAGAGGGTCTGTAGCTTGTCCTTTTCAGTAGGACTAATGATCATAGGTTTCGTTTCACAGATTACCGCTCGATCGATCTTTTTTCGTCGAATTCGTAACAATAATTATCGAAATGTCTACTTAGGCGGCAATCCTACCGACTGCGTCAATTTTAAGCGTTGCTTCAACTTCGAGGAAAAAATATAAATCTGGAGGAGGCTTCGCTTAATTCTGGAAAGTTTCACTTGTTCCTATTCCTTTTCACGGAAGATTCCCGCACTATTTTAGATGTTCTTACACTTTTGAGCAGTGTAAGTTCCGTTATGAAAACACATCTGGTTTGTTTGGTAGCAAGTTTAACTCTCCCTTTTATTTTCAATGTTTGTATTATTTATACAAACTGTTCTTATTCTAGGTTTCTTTGTTCTACATTATATTTACATTATTTCATATTCAGTATTTTCTATGTTTCATCTTTATGATTGTGCGATTCCTATTTTATGACTTCGTTGATTTATGGTGTGGGGAGGTTTCCAATTTCTATTGGTCCTCTTATTTCATGACTCGGTTGATTTATGGTGCGAGGATATTTCCAATTTCTATTGTCCCTCATATTTTACGACACAGTTGAAGGGCATTCTTCGTGTGTTGTTGGTTGGTTGAAATACTGCAGACAGTATATGATTATGTGATTTGTGTGCATTTGGGCTTTGTTATAGCGGTAAGGAAGCTTTTGTTTACTGTACTGTCATGGAACTGGTATACTTCTTATGTTGTGTCTTCCATGTTGATGCTGTCTTCATTGTTATATGCTGCTTTCTGTATTTTCGAAGGACCATGTATAGTGATTGTGTTAACAATTTGTTAACAATTTGGATGATATAATTTCTTGGTTCACATGCTATTCTTAGTGCAATGCTCATAGTAAGGTTTTAAGATACAATAGATAACATTTAAATTACAGTTTATATAAATACTATTTAAAAAATAAACAATTCAATAACATTCAATTTTCAAAGCAAATCTGATGTCACAAAAGCACAAACAACAACAATAATGTACTGTACTCTTTATGATACTTTGCCATCTTTCATAGTGTGCCATCCCTAAGATAAGGTCTTTCAATTTATATATGAATATGAATATGTCTATGGTAATGTTTAGGGATAAGAAATTAGGACATAAAAAATAGATATAATAATACCGTTTAAATATACCATTAATACCATTTTAAATATATGCTGATGAATTTTACGTTTGGCTTGTCTTTTTAGTTCAAATATTATCTTAAACACAAACAAAACACTGAAGAACATGTAAAGAAAAACACACATTCACTTTTAATTTGTATTCATAAAAAACGAATAAGAACACACAAGAACATTTTTGGTTTATAAATTTTTATAGAAAATGCACCATAAACATAGGTAAATGAATTAAAATTTAACAACATAAAAATTTAGCACTTGAACTCTTTGGTTCAAAACACAAACATATCTATCTTCTATCTATATATATAAAAATAATTATCATTGTGTTAGTAATTGATGTTCTCTGCAATGCGTGAACCGATTTTGTTTCTGCAAAGTGCATGTTAAAGGTGAAGTTAATACCAAGGTTTTTATGTATGAACGCTTTCTGTATTTGTATTGGTTCATGAATTACAGTTATTTTAGTGACTGTATTTAGTGATAAAATTTAGTGATAAAAAAGTTAGCGCAATGAATTATTATGCATATCGTCTTATGGTCCGTCAAAATGATACTAACCATATTTTGCATTGTCGTAGACTTTTCCATTAATTTGTTGTTGATATGTACGATAAAATTTAAAGTGAACGACTAAATTTCATACAGTTTAATCAGAAGAAATTACGTTCGGAGGATTATATTCATTTGCATGATGCTACAAATAATGACGGTAATGTTAATGATATTGGGAAAATGACCATTTTGCCTTCAACGTACACAGGCAGCCCACGTCATATGCATGAGTATGCGCAGGATGCAATGACTTATGTGCGTCATTACGGTCGACCAGATTTATTTATTATATTTACGTGTAATCCGCAATAGAGTGACATCAAAGATAATTTATTTGTTCGCCAAATTCCAGTTGACCGCCATGATATCACTGCCCGTGTTTTTAAGCACAAATTGAAAGCGCTTATGGATTTTACCGTGAAATCTGAAGTGTTTGGTGAAGTCAAGTGCTGGATGTATTCTCTGGAGTGGCAAAAGCGTGGTTTGTCACACGCTCACATATTAATATGGTTACAGAATAAAATCACACCGGATGAAGTTGACAATGTGACATGTGCTGAAATTCCAGACCAAATAAGTGATCCTGAATTATATGGTGTTGTTGTGCAAAATATGATACACGGTCCATGTGGAGCATTCAATATTAACTCACCATGTATGCTTGATGGAAAATGCAGTAAACGTTATCCAAGAGCTTTGGTTTCGGATACAATCACTGGAAATGATGGTTACCCATTATATCGTCGTCGATCAACTCAAGATAATGGTAGATCAATTACCATAAGAGTAAAAAATCGAAACGTTGTCGTCGGTAACCGTTGGGTTGTGCCCTATTCACCTTTATTGTCGAAAGTATTCAAAGCTCATATTAATGTCGAATACTGCAATTCTTTTAAGTCCATTAAATACATTTGCAAGTATGTAAATAAAGGTAGTGATATGGCCGTGTATGGAGCAACTGATTCAAATAGAAATGACGAAATACGAAATGTATCAAATGGGGCGTTACATTAGCAGTAATAAAGCGATTTGGCGTATTTTTTCATTTCAAATTCACGAGATATATCCAGCTGTTGTTCATTTAGCTGTTCATCTTGAAAATGGTCAACGCGTGTATTTCACTACCGAAAATGCTGCACAGAGAGCTCTATCACCACCTCATACAACTCTAACTGCATTTTTTAAATTGTGTGAAGTTGATGCTTTTGCCAGAACATTATTGTACACAGAAGTGCCAACGTATTTTACGTGGAATGTATCAAAAAAGGAGTTCCAACAGCGCAAGAAAGGTAAACGTGTTGATGAACATCATTCAAGTAATGCTTTGGGGCGTATTTATACTGTTCACCCAAATAATGCTGAGTGTTTTTATTTACGTTTGCTGTTAATAAACGTACGTGGTCCAACATCATTTCGACACTTAAGGACAATCAATGGAGTTCTGTATACGACATATCGACAAGCGTGTCAACAGCTCAATTTATTGGAAAACGGTATTCATTGGGAACAAACACTTGCAGACGCAGCAGTTGTTGGTCATCCTTATCAAATTCGAGCTTTGTTTGCAATTATTTTGTCTACCTGTTTTCCATCGAATCCATCTGAATTGTAGACAAAATTTCAATACTGCCTATCGGAAGATATACTGTTCCGAGTGCGTAAATCGTAAATCGAAAATCGTAATCCGCCAGAAATTTACAATGAAGCATTGATTTGCATTGAAGATTTCTGTTTGTCGATTGCTAATAAGCTATTAGCAATGGCAATTGTCAATGCCATCACCTCATCGTGCAATGCATGACATTTTTGAGTTAGAACTGCAACGTGAACAACAATACGATCGCAACGCATTAAATGCTATTGTTCACGCAAAACTTTCCACATTGAATGCGAAGCAAAAAAAAGGCGTACGATACTATTATGGAAGCTGTCAATAGTGAAGCCGGTGGATTTTATTTTCTGGATGCACCAGGAGGCACCGGAAAAACTTATTTAATTTCATTGTTGTTGGCAACGATACGTTCCCAGAATAAAATTGCATTGGCATTGGTGTCTTTTGGCATTGCATTGTTAGATGGTGGCCGGACCGCACATTCTGCTTTAAAATTGCCATTGAATTACCAAGTTAATGAAACACCGACATGCAACGTTTCAAAAACATCTGCAACGGCAAAAAAGTTGCGGTGCCATTATTTGCGATGAATGCACTATGGCGAATAAGAAATCTGTCGAAGCTTCGGAAAGAACAATGAAAGATCTCAGAGGTAATTCAGAGTTGTTTGGTGGTGCGTTGATTTTATTGTCAGGCGATTTTAGGCAAACATTACCAGTCATTCCTAGATCAACAGCAGCCGATCAAATTAACGC
This sequence comes from Philornis downsi, assembly GCA_019455685.1. Classification (NCBI taxonomy): domain Eukaryota; kingdom Metazoa; phylum Arthropoda; class Insecta; order Diptera; family Muscidae; genus Philornis; species Philornis downsi. The sequence goes on along the minus strand of JAHXMU010026067.1, from coordinate 47,889 downwards.
TTGCTTAAAGTCTTCATATTTATGGAAATTTGTTAAAACATTGGAACTTACTACCAACGTTCGTGTTCAGTTGCAGAATGATCCATCTGCTGAGAAGTTCTCTAACCAGTTGCTGAAAATTGGGAATGGTGCAATTCCTGTTGATGACACTGGATCGATAACATTGCCAAATGATTTTTGCCGTTTCGTACAGTCAAAAGAGGAATTGATTGAAAGCGTTTTCACTAACATTCCACAACAATATACATGCCATGCATGGTTGAGTGACAGAGCAATGTTAGCCGCAAAGAACAAAGATGTTAGTGAATTAAACATGGCTATACAATCAAAGATTCCTGCGAATTGGTGTCGTACAAGTCTGTCGATACTGCTACCAATGAAGAAGATGTTGTGAATTATCCAACAGAATTTTTGAATTCGTTGGACTTACCAGGATTGCCTCCGCATAATCTTCAATTGAAAGTTGGAGCAACTATTATAATGCTTCGCAATATCAATCAACCCCGTTTGTGTAATGGTACAAGACTTGCTATTAAAAGGTTGATGGCTTATGTAATTGAAGCTACTATTTTAACTGGAAAATTCAACGGCTACGATGTATTCATTCCACGCATCCCAATGATTCCCTCTGATCTACCATTGGAATATAAACGACTTCAGTTTCCTGTTCGCCTTGCGTTTGCGGTTACCATTACTAAGGCGCAAGGCCAATCCTTAGGAATTTGTGGAGTGAATTTAGAGTCTCCAGTTTTCTCACATGGACAGTTGTATGTTGCCTGTTCGCGCGTTGGCAAACCATCGCTTTTGTATATTTACACCGAAAACGGAAAACCAACAAATGTTTTTTACCACAAAGCATTACAATAAAAATAATTTATCACTGATTGAAATGAATTCGAATTTATTTTTTTATTTTCTTTCTTGAACTACGAATTGTGCCGAAACAACAACTTTGAAGGCAAAACGAAGTTTGCCGGGTCCACTAGTTATATATATATATATATATATATATATTATATATATATTCTACAAATAACCCTAAAATTTTAATCTATTATCACAAATTACTCAATACATTTAGATAAGAATTAACTAGAATAGATAGCAAATTATAGAGAAAAAATTTAAAAATTTTTAATACAAAACTCATTAAAATCTGAATAAAATTGATCGAATGATTGAATTGTTATTTAACATTAACTTTATGGTCACACTCACACTCCACATATAAAAAAAAGACATATGAATATTGTAAATAAAACAAAATCATATGATCGCAACCACATACTCTAACTATTATACTGTTGCAAGGTTTTAATATCGTATAAAAATGAAATAAGTACAAATAATTATAATGTATTATACAAAAAAAGTTTAGACCAGAAGCAGAATTTAAAAGTAAACATTTTTTTTAAACTTAAATGGATATATTATTGCATGTGCGATACATGTAGAGAATTATACAGAGATGAGAACTAATGCACCTATGAATTATGTATACGATGAAGTTAATATTATATATTATTTGAATGGTAATTATAATTATGTTATCCATTTCTTTAATAGAATATTATTTATTAATGAAATTCTGAACTCCTACAAATAGAAAAAGTTAAAGAGAATTCAGAGCATTTGGAAAGATTAAAAAAAAAAAACAAGAATAGAATTTATGAAAAGATATATATTGCAAAAAAAAAAAAAAATACAATACTTAAACAAGTTAAACAAGAAATTGAAAACATTGAAATTATTGAAGAAGATAGGGAAATTGTCGTGGTAAAGCAAGAAATAAATAAGCTATTAAAATAACTTTATGTTACAGTTGAGAATTTACCTATAAAAACTGACAATCAAAAATCAAATATGTCGTCTTTCGATTTATCATTAGTTGGCCAAACTTGCAAATTTTAAATTTATAAGTACATCTACAATTTCAAACTATTATAATACAACAACAACAACAATGTTATATCGCTGTAACATAAACAAAACGTCATATCACGGACACAACGAAATAAAAGACAAAAATTTTTATTATGAGTCTTCAAACGACAAAAGTAATTATAATATACCAACGAACTCGTAATAAAAATTTTAATTAAAATCGGCAGCCATACGTATTGATATTGAAACCCTTAAGGCTCGGTATCAACCAGCGTACCAGACATATGTTCACAGTGAGGTTATGTTTTGTAAGCAAAACGTGCGGCTTCAATTGCATCGTCGATCACGCAACATCTCCTCAGTAATTCCGTACTCTCCCCACATTCACTTACCTCCTCGTGGCCCCGAACCTTTCCACGGAGATTATCTTTCGTGGCGTACTTTCCGTGACTCATTTTACACCATATAACGTTAAGTTGTTCGAAAAGCTTCCCTCACCAACGAGGGTTTTGACATTGCGTGGAAATCTTTTCCGTTTTTCATTTTGAGAGCAAACGTTTGTTAATCAACACGCAGTTGAAAGTTCTCTTTAATCTTTAGAGGATTTTCAACGAATCCAGTGGGTCCTATAATTATATACCTCTGCTGTACGCGTCTTAACAGGTCGATTTCAAACGCTTGAGACAGTTTGGAATAAACCGAAACTAATTCCAAAATTCAGTTCCACCGTGCTCTACTTCAGAGAATCAGACGAAAAAATGATGCGAAGGTTTCGAAAATGGTTTTACTGCGGACTATTCTTATTGATATCATGCATCGCGATGAGCGATTCAGAGCTGGTGCATTACTCGATTCGGGTTCAAATGCATCTCTCGTTTCTGAACATCTTTCAAGCTTATTAAAGTTACCTTCAAGACCAACTTCTACTCAAATTTCTGGTTTCAATGGCAAAATTTCGGCATGAACTCATTCATTTTTAGTTTTCCGATTTATTACAAAGTTTCTCTAGAAATAACAGCGATTGTTCTTCCACAACTTGCGTCCTCATTGCCTACTTTCTCCGAGTTTAGAAAAACATTCACCAATCTACAGAAACTACGTCTAGCCGATCCTGAGTTCTACCGGACATCGCCTATCGATCTCTTAATTGAGGCAAATCTGATTTCATTAGTAATGCGAGAAGGGATTTAACCCAGATTCAGTGGTGTCTTGCCGTACACAGGTTTCATATGTTAATTAAATAAGATTAGACCAACAAATAGCAAAATTTTGGGAATTGGAAGATACTCCACGAACGAAATGCCTTTCCGAAGAAGACTTAGCTGGTGGAGAACACTTCAAAAGAACTACGAAGCGTGATGCCACTGGCCGTTACATCGTATCATTTCCGTTTAGGGATGCATTTCCACACTCCTTATTCCTTGGACAATTTAAGCAAATGGCATTGCCACAGTTCCTTCGCAATGAAAACCGTCTATTAAAAAATCCTGATTTCAAATTACAATACGATAGCGTATTCCAAGAGTATCTAACGATCCCTATACAAATTCCTCTCACTATTATCTTTCACATCATTCCGTTCCGATAGCACAACTGCAAAGGTTCAGGTGGTATTTAATGTATCCAATCCAACAGCGAACGGTGTTAGTTCGAACGATATTCTTCACTGCGGCCATTCTTTAAAGCTTCATCTGATTTTCAACTGTGATCTTCAAAAAATGTACTGCAAGATCCTGATAGGTCCAAACCATACCTGTCTCCAGAAAATTCTCCACCAATTATCGCCAGATGACCCTATTAACGAATATGAACTTCAAACAGTAACGTTTGGTCTGAATTGTGCTCTGCATTTGGCCATGAGGGTTCTCCAATAGCTAGCCCACGACATTAGGGAACGTTATCCCTTGGCCAGACAAATTTTACTCACAAGCATGTACGTGGATGATGCACTTGCAGGGAGTCATGACGTCGATTCGGTTATGGAAGCTCAGCAACAATTGACTGCGGCACTCAATACTGCAGGTTTTGCGATGCGAAAAGATAAATATTCCTCCAAACGATTCATAACGAACATCTTCTAAATAAATAGTTTCTCCAATTCAACGATCTAAGTATAATGAAAATTTTGGGGATGCGATGGAACGCAACAAAGCGGCAAGTAGTTCTGAAACCACGAAACTGTTGGATCCCGCAGGTTGGCTTTACCCTATTATTATTTAATTTAAACTTCTGATGCGGGACATATGGCCAACCAGACTAGGTTGGGTCTTACCAGATCACCTACGTATCCCTTGGCAATTATTTGTTGACAATCACCCATCAATTGGTGAAATTTATCTTTGGGTATATTAGAGTCCGGGTACTGTGATATTCAACTTCACGGCGACGTATCCGAAATAATTTACATACTGCTGCTGTACAACATTCCGCAATTAAATTTATTTATTTTTATCATCACTCGGAAATGTACTTATTCCGATGAACCAGCTATCAAAAAATTAGATAGTTCGATGGCGAATCTGAATTCATACCTCGACAATAACGGCCTTATGAGGGTACACGGTCGAATTTGTGAATCCGATTGTCTAGCATATAATGAACGAAACCCTATTATATTACCCTACTGTGGTTTATTTTCGAAGCTTTTGTTAAAGTTTGTTCATCTGTTAACTTTGCACGGCAGTAATAGTTTGATGCTAAAAATGTAAAGGCTGAAAACCTCACAAAGAGCGCCATTGATCAATGTAAAATTTGCTCTATTTCAAAACATACATAAACTCTAGAAACAGATGATGTGTACGCTGCCTCCTGAAAGGTCTATGTTTTCCCGACCTTTCGCAAACACAGGTTTAGATTTCACAGGGTATTTCGGCATAAAAACATACAGGATGCATGCATGATCACGGAAGATTATGTACTCGTTTTTAATTGTTTTTCAAATCGCGCCATCCATTTGTGTGTCTATTTCATCATTCCTTGCATCCTTTCATCGTTTCATAGCCCGCCGGGGCTCTGTCCAAAAAATCTCTACTCCGGTAATTGGAAAAATTTCGTAGGTGCCTCCAAAGAGCCTTAATTCTTGTCCCATTCCTACAATTTTCGAAAATCAAAACGATTTCCTAGCATTAACACCTGGCCATTTTTTCGTAGGTGGTCCTCTGTTGTAGTCTGTTGAATGCCCGGAGCCCGAGGGTAACATTTTTCTCACGAATTGCTAGCGTAAAGTTAAGACGCTCTCTCAACAATTTGTTAGCCGATGGAAACATGAGTACCATAAGGAAACGCAAAAACTGATCAACTGGCAAAAACCAAGAAAGAATATTGAAATCGGCATCAGCATCCGAAGTTTTACGAATTAAATAGTATACAGGATAAAGCTGGTTCTCCGCAGGACACTTCTGGAACAAAATACCTCCATAGCCATAAATAGACGGGTCTTTATGCAACTCCGTTTCATGATTCCTATTAAAAATCTTAAGGACATGTGTTTTACTCATTATCGACTTCAAATTCTCGAATGCTGTTAACTGTGTTTCACCAAATACAAACTTTACACCTTGCTTCTTGAGATCCGTTGGAGGCTTAGCCATCGTCGAGAAACTGGGAATAAATTTCCTAAAATGACTCGCTAAACCTAGTATACTTTTCAATTGCTTCAAAGTCTGCGGAATTTTAAATTTCAACAGAGCATCGACCTTAGACGTTGAAGGCAAAATCTTCTGATCCTCAATTATATAACCTAAAAATTTAATTTTCCTTCTCAAAAATGCGCACTTCTTCAAACTTAATTGAAGTCCAATTTTTTTTGCAACGTTCAATTACCAATTTCAAATTTTGCAGAGCACTTTCGTCGTCTTCCGCCGGTATAATTACATCGTCGATGTATGTTAAAGCAATGTTCCGTCTGTTGAGGTCCCTGAATATTGAATTTATGTAACGCCGGAATACACTAGACGAATTTGATAAAATAAATAGGACTCGTTTGAACTGATACATTACAAAACTAGTGTATTTACGGCTGGACTCGGCAATAGGAACATGAAACAATTCATTCTTCAGATCTAGAGTACTAAACACTTTCGGGTTCTGTAATCCGTCAAGTTGATCTTCTATCAGAGGTAATGGGAAACAATCCCTCAATATGACCTTATTAATACGCCTATAGTCAATACAGTCTTGGCGTTCCTACTTCTTGATCTGATCATCGGATTCTGACGGTTCGATTATACCGTTTATCAATTTGGTCATCAACAATGTCTTCCCGTTAGTGGTCGAGAATAAATTGGTGTGTCATTATTTATTATAATGCTCATTTCTATGCTGGTCGATTTAATGTTTGAATTAGGTGTATACCCTTCCACAAGTAGCTGAACTTCTGTCGTAGTTTCCTCGTTCGCCGACGGGTCTATATAAAGTTCACCTTCAACTATGTCAATCTTCATGATGGAAGTGACCTCGCTAACAGTTACCCCTATAAATTTCCGGATATGTAAACCCAGCGGATATGTGGTAACTTCATAATGCTGACAAGTCTTCTCCTAGAATTACGAATTAGTCGGAACAACATGTAACTGCACGTGAAATACGTCATCGTCAACTTCTACAGTCGAGTCAAGCTTTCCCAGGGATTTCGTCTGATTACGAAAACTTTTAGAACCGAAACCAACAAATATTAAATTAGATTTCTTCAAAAACGGTTTGTATAGACGTTCATAAGCATTCTGTGTAATAACGTTCTACTTACTACCAGTATCAAGAAGTGAGGTAAATATTTGATCATTAATTTTGATACTCTTGTCCATTTGACTTGACCATACATTCAAATTTCTTATATTAGTAGGCTACTAGTAAGCCTTGCAATCGTAGCGGTCGCAGTCTAAGGCCTTGTGCCCAAAATTATTACGTTTAAAACACTTTAGTCCTTTTTCTTTGTTCTCACAATTAGCCACTCTATGGCCACTATTACCACAATTGTAACACTCTAACTTACTAGTTTCATCTCTCTTAAAAGCTTGGTTTACATTAACATTATTATTCTTAAAATTATCATTTCTCTTCTGATCTTTATGCACCCTCAAACGGCATGCTTCATAACTTTTCAGTTTGTCCTTAAATTCATTCAAATTGCTAGCGACATACAACATTGATTTATTACTAGTCAAATCATTTATTCCATCAATCTCATGGATAAAAGAGCTATCCTAAATGTTTCCTCTTGAGGCAATATCCCTCATTCTATAAAAGCACTGTTTAGATTTTCATCTTTTTTCATACGGGCTTTAAATATCATTTTGTGTAATTGTGCGCTATTAACACACGTCTTAAAATCTTTAAACTACTGATATTTTAAGTTTATTAAAATCAGTACCTTTCTCGCCCAATATGAATGTTTTGGCCAAACCTCGTAATGACTTCTTAGCAAATACAAATTTCTAGAACTAGTTCCAGTGCATTATCACCGCCATCTCTTAAAATTCATTAAACCATCACTCAATTGGTACTGTATCATCCCCGTTGAATGTATGCATTGAATCTTCAACAATATCTTCTGCAATATTACTGGTTGCGTTGATTCTCTTGTTCATGACGTCGATCTTTACAAAAGACAGAAATCGGTCATCCTCGGTTTTGTTCTTGTGCACTTTTTGTGTAGCGCCAGTCACAGATGGTCGTTGTACTTCATCCTTGTTGTTGTTTCCACCATCGTCACTGACATCACTGCCATCGTCATCATCGTCGTCGTTTGCGCCTTCATTAACACTTTCGCACAGCAACTGGCCCTCACGGAGATTTCGGAATACACGTATGTGCAAACAAACATAATCGACGTCGTAACTGATAGCAAGCAGGTTACAAATAAAAAGAAGGTCAGTTTCCCTCAGGTTTAATGCAAGAGGGAAGCGCTTGGAATTTTGCATCACTCTTTTCAAAATTGAACCCTTCAAACTCTCTTAAGATTTTACGATTACTTTGTTTGTCGTCTCGGGCAAAAGCAAACTTATGGATAACATCAATAGTATTCTGTTTGTCTGTGCGTAAATTTATGCGAACATGCTCGAAGTTGTACAACTTTGTCATTGTTGATGTTACTGTGGGCCTGGACTGAAGAAAATAATACTGTCTTTTTTTCTTCTTCTTGATACTGGAACAGTAAATAGTACCGCTATAAATTTATCTTTTCTTCATACACCATGTACAAAATCAATGTTCGTATTTCGGAGAATGCGATCGATTGATACTTTTCAAGTTTTATTATGCAGTTATGGGAACACGGTAATTTAATGAACTTTTTCACTCAATTGCCCGATATATACAGTTTGTAAAAAAAGTCTTTTCAAATCAAAAATTTTTTAGGAATTTCAACTTCAATGAAGAAAAATAACAAAAAAGCCGAAACCGCAATAAAAATACATACACTTACAACAACAACGCCACAAACAAATCTACCTGATTTAAGTGGTGTAAAAAAAGTGTTTAAAAAACAAAGAAAAGAAGAACCATTGGTTTTTTGCACATTACTCACAAAGAAATAAAGTTTTCTGTATGCTAAGTGCAGTTGGTAGTGTTTATTCATAAAATTGAGCGCGTACAAACAACTAATGATCACGGAATTAAATAAATACAATGACAGGAAAACTACTCGACAAAAATATTACACAGCTAGTGTATTACAACTATTACAAAGGAAAATCTCACAAAGAAATTGCTGAAATGTCCTCCCTCAACTTAAGGACGGTATATAATGTTATTAACCGTGCTGAAAAGGAGGGTAGGCTTGAACCGAAACAAACACCTGGAAGACCAAGAAAAGTCACGCGGCGCATTGAGCGTAAAATTTTGAAAACTATTGATGAAAACCCACTTTCCAACACTAGAGGAATTGCTCTTAAGATTAATAATGAATGTGGATTAAGTATCTCTCATCAGACCATTCGAAACGTGCTGCAAAACCATCAATACTTTTCAAGAGTTGCCAGGAAAAAACCTTCGCTTTCCGCGGTAAACATTGAAAAAAGATATAAATTTGCCATTGAGCACATTTCTTTTCCTCCGGAGCACTGGGATGATGTTATTTTTTGCGACGAGACAAAGGTGATGCTTTATTACCACGATAGACTACAAAAAGTTTGGCGGAAACCTCTGATGGCCTTAGAAAATAAAAATATAATACCTACTGTGAAGTTCGGAAAATTATCTATTATGGCGTGGGGTTGTATTTCAAGCAAAGGTGTTGGCGAAATAAGAATTTTGGATGAAATAATAACGAAGGAAGTCTACATGGATATTTTAAAAAATGAATTGAACACCAGTGCACGAAAATTCGATTTTGGAGACCCAGGAAATCCCGAAAGGTTAAAATATAAATTATACCAAGATAATGACCCAAAACATAAATCGTATACGTGTAGATCCTGGCTATTGTACAATTGCAGAAAAGTAATTGACACTCCATCACAATGCCCTGATTTAAACCCAATAGAAAATTTGAGGGTTCACCTTAAGAAAAAAGTCGGAAAAAGGTCTCCAAAAGCAAACAACAGTTAATAACATTTATTAAAGAAGAATGTGCTAAAATACCAGGCGAATATGATATACCAAAACTGATCCGTTCAATGGGTAGACGCGTGCAATCAGTAATTGATGCTAAAGGAAGGCGCACGAAGTATCAGCAGTCAAAAAAATTTTTTTTTCACATATTCAGAAAGCATTTTTCTAAATTTAAAATAGTTTTGAAAACATTTATTTTACACCATGAAACCTGAACTATTTTTTTATAATTATTACTGTAACATTACAATTAATTTGGTTTTTTTTATGTAAAATGTTTAAAAATATCTTTATTTACATAAATAAAAAAAAAAACGGATGAAAAAAGTTATTTACTTTACATAAAAATAAGTGTGTGTCTATAGTGTTGAAAACACTTTTTTTACAAACTGTATGTACATATTTTACACACAAATACCTCTTCTGACACCAACATTTGTTTTTAAATAAATTGCAAACAACACATTTTTAATTTATAATTCATTTATTGACAAAGTAAAAAAGTAAAGGTTGTTGCAGAATTCACTTGTATCTATTTCAGTTAATAAAAAAGAGTGTGTAATTGAGTTAGGGTGGTGCAAGTTAGGGTGGGCTATTAAAAGATTTCATTTATTCCGCCAGGATAATTTTACTCTTATCTTATAAACTAAGAGAACAAAGTTTGTGGTTGTAAAAACAATCTTATCAGTAAGCTCGAAAATGTAAGGTTAGCTCATGAGAAAACTAACCAACCCTAAATAGTACTTAAGTGTATTCATTTTAAGAAATTAAAAACGCTTCAAGATTAGTTATATTTTTTAAGAAACAAAATAATAAAATTACTTAACTGGCGATCTTGCCGGGAGTAACATATGATTCGTTGCTCCAAGAGAGCGGACCGGTATTCCTTGTCGCACCAAGGATAACAAAAAATCCTGCATCGAACAGAATATTCCATAAGAAGAAACAACAAAAAGGAAATTCATCATAGAAATGAAAATTTGATCAAAAAAGTTCTAAGTGGACAAATTTTTGACTGCAACAGAAACATGGCCCAAGTCGACACGAATATGATATTACATCAAATGGGTAGTTTACAGCTAGCACTGTAGAATTAACAACAGGAAAATGCATCCTTAAAGTGCAGGCTCGACACGTGAATCCCGCTGTAATCCATCCACAAGCTGAAGCATTAGCAGCAAGGACAGCTACATATGAAAATGTAAATGAGGTAAACAGGAGATTTTTAAAGCTTTTCCCCAATTCGACGGTCCACAAAATAATTACCGTCTATGGTGACAAGATGCCACTATACTGATGAATAGCATCAGTCAATATTACATACAATTGCAATCGATACGTGGAAGCACTTTTAGTTATAAAGTCAAAAATAACTGGCACTGCAGCCAATATATTGTTAAACCACAATACAATTTTCAATTTTGAAGCTATCATCAACAGGTTGCATTACACATACTGTGATCAACGACCTATCTACGTATTGAAGGGTGAGATGACCAAGCTTACCCAAGGACGAAAATCAATGCCAGAGTTTCATGTTGATGTGAGTAAAGCTCTGACATTGATCACATCAAATATATCTATGTCCGGAGATACCCGGAATCCATTAAATGCATGACAGTACATGCAACGGAAGATGTAGTGCGGACATTTAAAAATGGGATTCACAATTAATTTATACACTCCATATTATACAGGGTGGGCCATAAGGGTGTTGGGGGTTTAAATATTTAATTTCTCGGCAAAGCGCGACGCGGGGTGGCGGGGGATATGTTGTTCGCTGCGCCGCTTCCTGGAAATTTAGTCACCGTGGAGCCGTACACGGGAGTGCAGCGTGCAGTTTGTGTCCGAGCGTATTACGAAAACAATAAATCAGTGATTACTGCACGACGGCATGAACACGGTTTACACGATTTAAGTGAAGTTCCAAGCGCTAATGTGGTACGAAAATGGATCAGAATGTTCGAAACAACCGGCTCAAGAGTACCAATTACGGTTCGTGGTCGCCCAGTTTCTGCAAGATCAGCCGACATTGTGGGGCGTGTTCGTGTTTCAGTTCAGCGAAATCCGCAACAGTCAACACGTAAGAGAAGTCAGTCTTTGGATGTCAAAAGAACAACTTTACGACGAATTTTGAAACGTGATTTGCATTTGAAGGCTTATAAGATTCAGATAGTCCAAGAATTAAAACCCGATGATGCCAATAACCGACTTAACTTTGTCAATTTGATGCTAGAGCGGTTCAACAATTTCAACAACGTGATTTTTAGTGATGAGGCCAATTTTCACCTTAATGGCCATGTGAACAAGCAAAATTGTCGGTTCTGGTCCGAGACTAATCCCCGACGCTTGCATGAACGTCCACTTCACAGCCCTAAGCTTGTCGTGTGGGCTGGGATAACATCAACCGGTATTGTTGAACCATACTTTTTTGAGGACGAAAGGGGGCATGCGATGACGGTTAGAGCGAACAATTATTGCAACATGCTAGCAGACTTTTTGGTGCCAGCTTTGCAAGAACTTCAAGGCAATACCTCGAGGATGTGGTTTCAACAGGATGGGGCCACATGTCATACGGCTAGGGTATCCATAGAGCTGCTGAAAATGTTTTTCCTGGAAAACTCATTTCGAAAAGGGGGGATATTGAATGGCCCCCACGTAGCCCCGATCTCTCTCCATGCGATTATTTTCTATGGAGCTACCTCAAATCGGTAGTCTACGAGAATAATCCGACCAATTTAGAACAGTTGAAGAGGAACATTATTCAGGAAAGTAACAAAATACCGAGAACAACTTTTCAACGAGTTTTCCAAAATTTGCGACTCCGGTTCCAAGAGTGTCAAGCAGCCGAGGGAAGCCATTTGGACAACATTATTTTTAAGTCTTAAAAATCCCAGCTTCTACTTTTTTAGAATACAAATACATTTTTTATGTTTCGTAGTTTTTTTTTTTAAATTGAATATTTAAACCGCCAACACCCTTATGGCCCACCCTGTATAATAATCTTAAGCCTAAATCATTAGAAATATTATTGCAATTATAATATCGACATTCTGCTTGTCTCTGAAACTCATTTTACCCGCAAGGATTATTTTTCTATACCGAACTATAAATTCTATCACACAATACATCTAGATGGTACAGCAC
>JAHXMU010026066.1:0-11199 GCA_019455685.1 Philornis downsi | reverse complement strand
CGCAACTAAGTTCCCGCCGTTTACCAATAGATGGCGCCAGCTGTAAGTGCTATTCGGTTCTGCCATAACCGAAACGTCATGAGCCAAGCTTAGGCATACGGTACACATACCGCCCCGACACAATAGTGATTTTCTTTTGACGTTATATTCTTTTGGTTGTGTGAATATGTAAGATTTTATGCCAAATATTCGTCATATGCGGGAAGTGTTGATTTTCTTCTTTCAACTGAAGAAAACGGCGGCTCATCGCGAGCTTCAAAACGTTTGCGGAGATGCTGCTTTAAGTGAAACAACGTGTCGAGATTAATTCCGTCGCTTTAAAGACGGTAATTTTGATGTTGATAATCGTTTCCATGAAGGAAGACTAAAAAACCTTCGAAGACACTGAATTGAAGGCATTGCTTTATAAGCGTTCGTGTCAAACACAGGTAGAGCTTGCTTTAGTACTAGGAGTTACCCTAAACCAATTCCAAGCCATTGCATGCGTTGGATATAATTCAAAAGCAAGGAACTTGGCTTCCTTGTGAGTTGAAACCAAGAGACGTTGAGCGTCGTTTTTTCGCCTGTGAGCAACTACTTCAGCGACAGCAAAGGAAGGGTTTATTCATCGCATTGTAGCGGGTAATGAAAAATGGATTCATTACAGCAATCCGAAGAAAAGAAAGTCATGGGAACTGCCTATTCATGTTTTTACGTCATCGACTGGGTCAAATTTTCATGTTGCGAAGGTTATGATCTGTATTTGGTGGGACCAGATCTATGTTATTTATTACGAACTGTTGAAACCAACCGAATCGGTATCGACTTCAAATAATGCGATTGAGCTGAGCTCTGCGCGAGAAACGCCCACAAAACGATGAGAGGCACGAAAAAGTGATTCTTCAGTACGGCAACGTTCGGCCTCACGTGGCCAATCCAGTTAAAACCTACCTGGAAACGCTAAAATACAAAGTCTTGCTCCATCCACCTAATTCTCCAGATATTGCGCCGTCCGATTATCATTTGTTCCGTTCGATGGCACACGGTCTGGCTGACCAGCAGTTCTATTCATATGACGACATCAAGGAATGGATTGCCTCAAAATATGATCAGTTTTATCGTGACGGAATTCGAGCTTTGCCAGAAAGATGGGAAAAAGTAGTAGCTAGCGGTGGGCAATACTTTCAATGAATCAGTTGTAAACATGTTTTCATAATAAAGTTCCATTTTTATAAAAAAAAACGACGGGAACTTAGTTGCGAACCTAATATATTTTTCAAAATGTCGGTACATGGTATCTCGATAACTATCAATAGAGAGATACAAATATGTCTTTGGGAAAATCTCATTAGATGTCTAATTTAGCATATCTGAATTGTCAGCTTTATAGTATCTTCGTAAAACGTGCTAAAACCATATTTCGAACGTTTGACAGAACTCTCTCACGATAATAAAAAAAAAACTTCTGGGAAGTGAGAAGGCGACTAATTTTGAGTAACCTATATGGCATGCTAACATCGAAGCGTCTTAAGTAATATTGAAACTCCACTGTTGCTGAAACTTAACTTTCACACAAAAACTATGATATTGCAGATGCCATGCAGGAAAATTTTAATTCGGATATGGATTTGTAGTGTGTAAAGGACTTAGCCTGACATGGATGAACAGCTAAAATTCGCCTTATATTCGAAACGATCTTAACCTTTTCTCAAACCTTAAATGAGCAAGAATCCCATCTTTCTTGATATAATAATTTTAATAGTTTCATAATGTATCCAATGGACGACTTTGGTCAGCAGAACTGGTGCTGTTCGAAGAAGCAAACTAATTTTATACACGCTCCAAAGAAGGGCAAAGACCGCCGTCGCCAAATATAAATTGTCTTAATAAAGTGTAATCTGCTTAACAACACCTACAATAACAGATTCAGGCTGGTTATCTCGTAGCATAGAACATGGTAGTAAGTGAAATCAGATTCCAAACCAAAGAAATCAGTAAGGCAATTTAAGCATTTCCTGATGAGATAACTGATTTTTCATATGTTAATAAATGAAGGGCATGCCTCTAGTACAAAATAACTAGGTAACTAAGCACAAATAACGTTAGATATCGCTAAGCTGCCCATCATCTTTACAGTAATTGTCCACTTCAATAAACTCTCGCCAAAATCGTAATTAAGTAAACATTGAAGATTGTAGCCTTGCATGTGAGGACCAGGATGAGTAAGGAGTAAAAAGGGAGGCAAACCTTTTTTTTGTGGAAGAAAAGGTTATGCAAAGAGAGACGATATACAAAGAGATAGAGACGAACCCGAAAAATTAAAAGATATTTTATGAAGCTCCCTCTCTGTAAGAACGACGGTGGAAATCCGGTCACGGAAGAGCAGAGTGTACTACAAATATGGCGACAACCGTATACTCGACGACAACATAATTTTACCACAAGGTAACCAAAACAAGAACAGAACGGTACCGGGTTATCCTTTTTTCAAAAGTAAAGTTAAATGAAACACACTTAAAGCTATAATTTCCATGAAACTTATTTCAGTATAATGCTTGGATCTTGTCATTAACATTTTGAGGCATTTTTCAGCCACTTTTTCGCACAATTTTGGCAGTAACTCGGCAATAACTTGACGAACGTTGGTTTTCAAAAGCTCCAACGTTTAAGAATTATCCGCGTATACACGGTCTTTAACGTAGCCCCACAAAAAAAAAAAACATCTAACGGCGTCAAATCACATGATCTTGGTGACCAATTGACATCGTCAAAACGTGAAATTACGCTTTCTTCAAACTTCATGCATCCAATAAAGCCAAAATTGGTTGTGTTTTGTGGCTCATGGCACTGTCGTGTTGAAACCATATATCATCCAGTTCATAATCTTCAATTGCAGGCCAAAAAAGCCGGTTATCACTGTAACAGAAACGATATTTTCGGTAGTGCGTACATTGCGGTGATGCACAGGCCTGTCGACATCACCCCGTAATGCACGAAAAGTATCCAAGTTGTAAGTTTTTTACAGTAAGTTTTAACTATTTTTACGCATTCTTCGGTTATTAAATGGCAAGCCTTTCACTAAATAAATAACACTTCACATGGCAGGTATTTAACAACTGACAGCCTTGCCAGACCGGCGATTTTGTAACCATCCTATGCAACGCTTTCGGTAAAGCTTTTTAAGGGAGAGATTGCATCAGCTTCTAAACTCGATTTAGTTCAGAAAAGGCGATCCATGTCGGCATGCTATCGCTACAAAAACTTATATGTACTATCAGAATTAATTTGACTTTATCAACACGCCTTTAGGCCGGGAAAGTCTGCCAGTCACCAGATATTCGCACTATATAGCAATTCTTGAAAAAGACACAAGGAAACCTGAACGATACATATCCCCTTTTCGTCCTCTATAGAGATGTCTTCGACAGTCCTAAACGGTAAAACTATGATCAAATTTACTTTTTATTGCGGAATTTAACGTCTTTCTAGAATATCGAAATAACGAAATGATCAGTAAATATAAGCAAAACTGCAGTAAATTCGACTGGTACTATATTCAATAAAGGTCATAAGTTACTTGGTTAAGCAGTTGACGTGGATATCATTGAATAAAAACTGCGATATGTTACTGCAATGTAGACTTCTCAATCATTGAGAAGTCGGTCAATATGAGTCTGACAATAATCGGTAACAAAACTGACGGTCATTAGACAAGGCAAATGAACGTTGGGCGAACGTTGACAAGTATAACTTTACATTATACTTAATTTTCTAGTTTCGGCCTATCGGACAAATCACACCGCTACTTAAGAATGTTGCTACCAATATGTTGCTTAACAAAAGAACCCCTTTCAACTCTGTTTCTGATTTTAACAATACAATGTAATTTGTTCCGTAGTCATTCCTCAATAAGTTGACTTCAAAAATATTCGCATTTCGTTGACCCAAAACTCTCCTTATCTTACAGTTCCAGATTTTCTTCTCATGGGGTTATTAATTTTAAATTGTAAGTTTACAACAAAAAATACCCAAATTTGGATGATAAAGGTAAGTATCGGCGTCGTCTGTATTTTGATGGAGTTAGGCACATCCGGATCATTTAATGATAATGGATCAAAACACTTTTGCGCAAAAAGATAACGAAAAAAACGATCAATAGTCTGTGACAAGGAAAAGGATTGTGAAACGCTATCAAAATCTGGAGTGACGAGCTAAAGAAAGAACGTAGGAGACGGATGCCCTGGAAGTTTTATTCTACTTACGGCGGATAAAGGGGTGTTTCCTAGGATGCTTTGTACCGTTTACCCCTAAAACGCAAGCCTCTCTACACGATCCTGTAAGTTAAGCAGTCAAAGGATGATGCTTGCGTACAAAAACAAAGTAGTTTGGTCTTGTGCCAGGCGCCCTAGGAACAGGTGGATTATGTCTTGTGGTCCACCTATAATATGACATCAAACTGACCTTAGAACTCGTTTTTCAAAAACCTATTAAAGGGGAGATGTCATAGTTTAACAAGATAAAATTACACCTTGGCAAGAGAAGCGGACATAGAGAAGCCGTCGAGAGATATTGGAAGATTTATCTTTTCCGTTTTAATAGTTGTTCGACCATGTAGTTCCTTTGTGGAGGGATATGGTTAATAGACAAGAGGAGCATGGCATTAATTTGCTGTGTTGATATTTCTCTTCGGACATTGAAAATCTATGCCGTAGATAATGGATTACCAGCTCCATGCGAGGTATGATAAAGCAAAACTGGAGTAGCTTGTCTGCGAAACCCAAACCAGAGGCTTCTTCTCTTCTGGTAGCACGGGTGACCAGGGGCCCAAAGAATATTGTTCTTGCCTGGTCGATGGCGTTGGACCCCTTGTGGGAGCATCGTGCTGGCTGTGGTTGCCCGAACATGTGTTTTCAGTGCTTTTGCGTTGCTTCAGGTTGCGTTGCTGAAGGAAGGCAGAAGCTTGGAAAGCACTGTTCATTGTATATCGAGGTGTTCCTAGATTACCTCACTCCTAACCGGGATGTAGCTCACTTCATACCAAGTGACTGCAAAGGTACTTTGGCAGAGAGAGGAAGCGGGCCCTGAGGAAGTTTGTCCAAAGGGACCTACTTCTTATCTTAAAGGTAGTTCGACTCATCCTTTCGGGATTAGTTTGGGTACCCCAAAGGGGCGCTGGCTACCGCAAGAAGAAAAGAATTATAACCAAGAAAAGAATTATAGAAAACAGTCCCATGTGTGATGGCACACCATGAGTAAGGCCTCACGGCGAGACTCATATAAATAAACAAAGTTGATTGATTCTACTTACGGCAAATAATATATACTAGTTTATTATCTCGCCTAGCTTTGACAGGGTATCGAAAAAATGGCTGTCATTTTCTGAGGTTGACCACGGCAATATTCGATGTCTGTATATAGGTTGAGCTACCTCATGATTCATGCGTCATCAATATTCCCCGGTACATTTTGAATATTTTTCTTTTAAAAAACTCTCAGAACTGTTTAATCGATTTACATCGCTATGCGTTGTATGTCAATAAAGGTAGAACTAATGTCTTGTAGATTTTGATTTTTTGTTCATCTAGCGAAGGATTTGTCATTAGATCTCTTACTTACATATCCGCACAGATATCACATTTCAAATTTCCAAATCAGATGGAACAAAGGTAGGTAAAGTCATTCACATCTACAAGTTAAAACTAACCCACCAACCCGTCTTTATTTATTTCCTGTCAATACTTGGGGAGGCTGCAGTAACATTTTACACTTTTCAGCCAACGATGTTAATGTCACTAGTGTCTGCATATAATACGTTGCTTTTATTGAAGACGACACCAGTCGCATTTACTAAACTGTTTGAAAAGTATGCGCCTTATTTACATAGGGCGTCACAAATATAAAATTAATATTTTTTTTTTTTTTTTTTTTTTGACAAGTTCTATCCTTCAATAGATCACATGTCATGGTCAATTTGCAATTTAATCAATATATTTTAGTTTATTTGACCAAACTGAATACAAATAAATTTCGTGCGCTCATTTTATATTTTTGTTCAAGAGTTGTAACGTTAAAAGAAACGAAGTAGAAGCTTGATAAGCATTATGATAACTCTGCTATAACAAATATAATGATTAAGAAGTACATACAATAATTTTGGATGGGCCGTACGAGCACAATAATGCACAACATTCAGGAAGACCTTTAGATATTACTATGGCCGAAAAAATGTCAAGATAAAACGTCAAAAGAAGCATAGTACCGGCTTGCTAAGCAATATGATAACTCTGCTCTAAGAAATACAATGATTAACAAGTGCATACAATAATTTCGAATAGGCCGTACGAGCACAACAATGCACCAAATCCATTTCATTCAATAGTTGTACCAATAAGAAAACTCTTATAAAAATAAGGGAAGAGAAAACTGCTCCTTTTGATATCACTACGCCCAGAAAGATAGAAAAAAATTGAACTTTTTGTGGCTGGTGATAAAAAGCTTTAGGTGCGTGAGATAACTGCCATCATAGACATCTCAATAGACCGATCGACACCATCGGTAGCCCGATACGACAAAAATTGTATGAGGTCATGTCCGAGTTTGGAATTCCTACCGAAGCTTATACGTCTTTGTAGGATGACGCTGACTGACACGAAGTTTTCAGTAAAGATAGGGAAAGAGCCTTAGCGAACCTTTTTATAACAAACGAGGATTTAGGCAGGACGACAGCCTATCGTGCGACCTCTTCAACATACTGTTGGAGATGATTATGAGGAAAGCTGCAGTTAACACGACTGGTACCATCTTTAATAAAAGCCATATGTTACTCGCATATGCAGATGGCATAGACATTATTGGCCGAAAACTGCAAGATGTTACTGCAGCCTTCTCAAGCATCGAGAAGGAAGCAGCGAAGATGGGTCTGGTGGTAAACGAAAACAAAACAAAGTTATTGGTTTCAACGAAGAGAGTCTACTCGTTAGGGACGCTAAGTGAACGTTGACAACTACAATTTTGCAGCGGTGGAAGAATTCATCTACCTCGGTGATGTCAGCATGGAGATAAAGAGGATAGTATTTCTAGCTAACAGATGTTGCTATGGGCTAAGCAAGCTATTCAACGATGAAGCCCTCTCTCGACAAACAAAAATCCGACTGTTTCAGACGTTGGTTCTAGCTGTCTTGTTATATGGCGCAGAATCCTGAATTATAACGCAAACGGATGAATCAGAACTGGCAGAGGAAAATACGCCGGAAAATGTATGGACCCATCATCGTTAACGGAGAGTATCGGCGTCGCGTGAACAATGAGGTGTATGAGCTATATGCCGACATCGATGTGGTCGAACGGCGATGGACCCAAAAGCTCTGGCACGAAAGGTTTTCGATAACGAACTCGATGACCTAAACTCCGTTGGAAGGAGCAGGCTTTTGAAATACTATCGAAGCTTGGTGTGACGAATTGGAGGAGAATGCAGAAGATCGAAGAGCTTGGAATTATTTCCTAGGGCGGCGTGTAATAGGTAAGGATAAGGATAAAGATCTTAAAACTGCACAGTCAGTCGAGCAAGTGATGATGAGTTCACATAGACTATTTGAAGTAGGCTAAATCCACCGCTGCTAAATGTTACTACCAATTATTGGATCGATTTGATGCCAGTATCAAAAGTAAACGGCCATATTTAATGAAGAAAATATCATTTCTCACCACCAGTTAAGATAAGAAATCCCCGTGGTCCCGTTCGATTATCATTTCTTCCAGAACTTCGAGAGAGAACACGCAGAAAAACACTTTTACTCAAATATGGCATATGGCTGAAACAGAGACCTATTTCGTGTGTTGACCTTAAAGACTATGTTGAAGAATATGCTTTTTATTAGATAGGCCGCGGACTTTTCAAAGAGCCTAGTTGTGCAGCATTATCATCAGCATAAATAAGGCGAAGGTACTACACAATTGGCTATCGTATTGCTTAAGGTCTCGTCTAGTTTGAAATGGTTCAGTAAAATTGTTAACTGAATACAGATCTTTGTCCAGAGATCTTCAAAATTGCAATTAAGTATAAATGAAAATCGATATGAATCTGCTGCCAAATATGATTATATACAAATATATATACACATACGCCTCAGAGAACATAAAGGGAGTCACAACAAGCACGCAAGATTTAAATTTGGCGCCATTCGAAGAGTCATTGTTTGACATTTGAACAGTTGTTATTGTTTCCTAGCAGAAGGTACGAGGTTAGTAAAAATGGAGCGCTACAAGAATGAACAACGCATTGTCATTGTGAAATTGTTTTACCAAGATGGTGAAAGTTTTGCGGCTACTGTTCGCAAATTGCGATCAATTTGGGGTCACAATAATGCTACAAAAGAGTCAACTATAAAGAGATTAATGGATAAATTTGCCAAAACTGGGTCTGTTAGTGATGTAAAGGCAACAACGCGCCTTCGACTAGGTCGATCGACCGAAAATGTCGCAGTTGTACGTGATGATGTCGCTCAAACTCCATCCACCTCAATTCGACACCGAGCTCAGCAAATTGGTGGAAAGATTTGCACCTTCATGCATACAAAGTTCAATTGACTCAGGAACTGAAGCCAGCTGACCATGGACAGCGAAAGGAGTTCGTTAATTGGGTATTGGAGAAACAACATGAAAATGCTGTTTTTGCTGATAAAATCATCTTCAGTGACGAGGCCCATTTCCATCTTGGCTTCGTCAATAGGCAGAATTGTCGCATTTGGGGTGAGGAAAATCCTCGAGTGATTCACGAGAAGCAAATGCATCCTCAACGTGTCACTGTGTGGTGTAGATTTTGGGCTGGAGGAATCATTGGACCTTTTCAAGCGTAAACAGTCAATGGTGTTCGGTATCGTGAAACGATAACCAGTTTTTTTGTGCCTAGAATTGAAGAAGTGAATGTGGAGGGCATGTGGTTTCAACAAGACGGCGCCACATGTCATACAGCCAGAGAAACAATTCAATTGCTGCATCAGTCATTTAAATCTTGCGTTCTTGTTGGGACACCCTTTGTAAACCTTGACGCAGCATGATTTTCAAAGCCTTTATCACTTTCTACATGTTCAAAAATACGAAGTTGCTGACATATATTTTTGGGTTAGAAGTCCAGAATTCAGACTTTAACATGACGTTTCCTCATACCTGCTACTGTTGAAACGCAAATTATATTATATCGTTTAATGGCCACATCCAGTTGCCGTCCGTGTTTGCCTACAAAAACTACTAAACCCCACACCGACATTGATTTACGATTATTCTCACACCTTTTTGTGATTCAATGCTGTCGAACTTTGCAAAAAACCATTATTACTAAATGAAACTTTCCTTTGTTAAAGGAATTAGCGAAGAAAACCCACAGTTAATTACAGTAATAAATATGAACATGATTGTTAATCAAAATTAAATTTATTTGTCAACAATTTCACATGCAATTTTTTTTAACAATTTAACAACATTTATTGTTTGGGCTTGATAAAATAATTAGTCTTGACAAATGGCATCTTCGCAATTTCGGCAGCGTAAAAACGATCTCTTATTTTTAATTGTACCGCACAACCGGATTGTTTGAATTGCTCCGTTACGTAACCCATTGCGATATTAAAGCCCAACGAGGGACTGGGACAACCGCTGGTTATGTTGCCAATCTTCTGGCCGTCTTTGTAGATTTCAACGCCCGCACGAGCCGGTGGCGGTTTTACAGCGCTGTCCATTCTTAGACCCACTCGTCTGCGGGTTACGCCGTCCTTTAGTTGTTGATTGATTTTCTGGGCACCGGGGAAATTTTCCTCGCCACGACGTCTTTTTGCTACCAGCCAAACCAAAGCCGCTTCAATGGGTGTTGTTTCACTGTCGATATCACTGCCATACAGACAAAGTCCAGCCTCGAGACGTAGAGAGTCCCGAGCGCCCAGACCGGCCAGCTTAACCTGCTGCTGTGTTTGTTGCAACAATGCCTCAGTAACATGTTGCACTTGTTGCGAGGGAATGGATATTTCTACACCATCTTCACCAGTATAACCACAGCGTGTGATGCGACAATTCTTCACTCCGGCCACTTCCGATTCCAGAGTATTCATGAAGTACAACTTACTTAAATCCTCCGAAGCGATAGCTGATAAAGCTTGAACGGCCGAAGGTCCTTGCAAGGCGATGAGCGATTGATCTGAGGACAAAAGGAACTCTATGGCTACATCTTTTCCTTGCGATTTAAACTTATTAACCGCTGCTTCCATGATAGCCATATCCTGTTGTTTCATGGCCGCATTTGATACCACATACAGTAAATTATCTTTTACCTTGGTGACAATCAAATCATCCAATATACAACCCTTGTCATTGGTAAATACCGTCAACGAACCACTGCCATTGGCCGCCGCACGTATGTCAGCCGTACACACCGATTCCATGCATTCAACAGCATCTTTGCCACGTATATAGGTTTGAAGCATATGAGAAACATCGAAGATCGAGGCAAATTTTCGAGTATGCAAATGAGAGGCCGAAATGCCCTGATCAGCATATTGGACGGGCAAAGCATAACCGCCAAAGTTCACAATTTTACCACCATTTTTTACATGAAAATCATATAAAGCTGTGCGTTCTACGCTGCCGGAAGGGACAGTGGCAAAGAGACGCAAACTTCCCCAACTGATCGTAGATGATTTTATCAATGGAACGTTTTTACCAAGAAAAGTTCTAAACATTTTGAATTTTATTTCCGAGCATATATTCAACACGTAGTATTCTATTATAATAACCGCCGATAACTGAAACTTATTAATGTGTTTTTTCTTTTTTTTTCTAACAATATTTCTACATTTTTCTCGGAGATCTTCATTTGGTCAGTAGTTGATAATAATTCACCGCCCTATGATAGACAGTCCAAAGCAATAGCAGAGCAATCAGCTGTACTCGTACTCAAAAACCAAAAATCTTAGAATGAGTCTGATTGATAACAGATGTCAACGCAATCAGCATCCACAATGATCTTTTGTGTACTACTCTCTTACACATTCTCGCGCTTTTAATCTCGCCAAATGATAATAAACTCTCGCATGATGTTGCCCCTATTGTGGGTCTGTGGCGCCGGTACTATAAGGAGATTTGGGGATTTGTAGCGAACAGAATAGCGCTCAGTAGAAGTAACGTTGACTATTCAAAGATAGCTTGTCGGAACATTTGGAAATAATTATGTAT
>JAHXMU010026065.1:43081-53448 GCA_019455685.1 Philornis downsi | reverse complement strand
ACAGCATTTGTTCAAAAGCTTAAAAAGTAAACAAAGTTCACTTTTTCATATATATGTACGTATGTTTGAATATATGTTTAAAGTTTCCTTAGAATCGTCACATTCGAACCATTTGTGAGCCTCGATTTAATTCGTATCTTATAGCTTTCAAAAGACTCCAAAAATCACAATTAGCGATCATTCTTTTCATTTGTTTTGGAGCCTCCATGATATACAAACTTACACATGAAAATTTATAGCTTTCATGGTTTTTTCTCACATTTTTTCAAAATAAAATGCAAATGATTCTCTTCCCTCACATTCTTTGCCTTCATAATTTAGATGAAAATTTGTATTTAACTGTTTGGACAGTAAAGTTGTTGTGCATCATCTTATTGGTCTGGTTTCTTTGTTTTTTGACAAGCAAGCTTGTTTGCAAATCCAAAGGGAACATATTTTCAAAATTGCTTATGTGAGCAGTTAATGTACGAAAAACTAAAACTAACGGAATTTCGAATTAAATTGAATTATGGAAGTAACAATTCCGGATGTCGTCCGGTTCGTCTGCAGGGCATGAATCGGACCAAAATTGTTCTTTTAATTTCGGTCTCGTGATTTTGGGAAACAGATATACTTAGTTTCTGGACATTCACTTTAATTAGCTTAGCAAACACAGACAGTATTTCTTCACCTATCTCTGTCAAAAAGAGCATAGAGAAAAATTGTCGTACGAATAGCGCCTTTCATTGTAGAAATTCCTAGAAAGCGGCAAAGGAAAAATGGTGTTTAAACAGAGCGGATACTTAAATTTGGGTAATATCCCATCGTGAAAATAACATAATTTTTTGAAGTTTCTAAATGCGTTGGACGAGATCGAGAAAAAAATATTCAAAAAAATAAATAAAATAAATAAAAAAAAGAGTTATTGGTAACAAATTAATTAACAACACGAAATGAAACAAATAATCGGTCAAACAGCGAAATTTTGCATTCCAGCGATGCCTTATAATATGCTAAAATACAAACAAAAAAAATAATAATAAAACACTAAACGTACAGTATGACTAGAAATTAAGGTAATTTCACTATTTGACAATTCGCAGTTTTTTTTTTCGTTTTTGATTTTAGCTGTTTACCAGAAATTTGTTAAGACCTTATTGCCGGATCACTTGGGATAAGCCCCATCGGATAAACGGTGGCAATTTTGTGACTATGCACTCCAATTTTTTGGCTAAAAATATGTACTCGTTTTAGAGATTTCCTTTTTATTTTGACGATTTTGAATTATTTTGACAATTTTTGAATAATTTTTAATACTATGTGAACAACTAACTCAACTTTGTCCTAAAAAACTGTCACATAATATTATTATATGTCATATTATATTTTTATAAATTTTATATTTAATTTTTATTATGATGAATTGTTGCATATTGTAATTTACTTACAATTGGCCGGAAGGCTTTAAATTACAAGCCAGAAATAAATAAATAAATAAAACAAATAATTAGTTAGCAAAAAATATGGTTAAAAGTGACGTCCTTTTCGCTACTTGGTACTTCATGACGATTTGAATCTAGCGCTTTTTTTTTTTGTTTTAGCGGCTTTTCTTAGAAATTTGATGATAAGTTAATTCGATTATTGCGATTATTTTCATTTTAGGTACTTTGAAAACATTTTTCGTGCAATGTGTAAAAGAAGATTTTCGGTTCGAGTACTTATATTTTCATGCATTTTTCATTCAGTCTTTGGTCTTTATGATGATGTGAAACATTCTGTGAGACACTCATTTTTCATAACACAAGTTAATAGCCCAATATTGATGCCGGTTATAATTCCATTTCATATTTGCTTTACTGATTCTGGCGAATGATAAAGCGTTATCTACCTATATATTGTGGTGCATAACTTTTATAACTGTCAGTTATAGAAATTCTGGATTATAAAAATTCTTTATGAACCAATATAAAGTTAACAGCCTATTAAAAGTTTTGCCAGATTAAAACCCTTTGATACTTCAGATAGCAGTAATAAAATTGTTTACCTTTATTGTTGTTTGCGTATTGTTGCTGTTAGTATCATATATTATTTTAAAATGATTTATTTGCTCGAAATTTACGGTCTCAAACTCAAGGAGAAATGAGTATAAGCTACGCCAATTTTGGAGATTTAATATATATCTAACTTTTAATAGTAGATGTGATATTTTCATTCCACTTTCATTTGGTTAAATTTCGATTTTTTTGCTGAATTATCAGATTGGCTAGCTACAGTCAGCCAATCGTTGTGAACGACTATGGCTTCAAAAGTTTGCGAGCCATAATGGAACGTTGTATGTAGTAAGGTCTCATAAATGTACTTTTAATTTTAATTTAAATTATTTATTAAGGATTGTAATTTTAAGAACTAAGGCCGATCTGATTAAATTACAATATTACAATGTATCTTCTCTATAATTCCATATCAAATGCATTATACAACTTTACAATAAAGTTTGTGTATCTTAATACCAGAAAAATGTTTCAATATGTATGTTTTTCGTCCTAAAATACAGAATTATAACCTTAATTGGATTTTAAATGTTTTCTTATTTTATTAGACAGCGACTAGAATAGACATCCTTGTCTAACTTCTCGTCCATTTTCACATTGCCAGTTTTGACAGTTCTTCAAAACCTTGGTTCTTCCAAAAGAGTTTCGCCCGTACATCTTCTGCCGACCATCGAATTCGTTGGCAAATATTTTTTTTTTGCTGGTGCTTTCCGGTTTATCCACACAATAGGCGCCATTGATTTACAATTCACATTGCTCATTTATGTACCAATCCTCTGCGTTAACGATGATGCGTCCATACGTATATCTTATGGAGAATTTTTCTCTCGAAAATTCCCAGAAATGATTGATTGATAATTCATCCACCACTGCAAAGTTATGTTCGTCAAAGTTCTCGGAGCATGCCAAACAAAAATACTCTTTACTCGTTGAAACAAATAACTTGGTTTTGTTCTCATATACCAACACAGGTCTGTTTTTACTGACGCCTTTTTTATAGTATATGATAAGCCTGCAGTGCCATCTCGAAGTTTCGGCATATGATGTTCATAATATCAGCGTGCGAAAATAGCATGTAACTTTTGTTAAAGATGGTGCCAGTCGTGTTAACCGAAGCTCTCCAATAACCAACCCCAACAGTATTTTGAAGATATCACAGGATAGGCTGTCACCCTGTAAAAATTCTCAATTTAGAACAAAATGGCTCACTAATATTTTTACTTATCTTATTGAAGATTTCATGTCAGTCATTGCCATCTCACAAAGACGTATAAGCTTCATAGGAATATCAGACCCGGCCATTGCTTCATGCAGCTTTTGTTTAGTCTGCCGAGGGCAGTTCCATAGTCCGCAAAAAAGTGGTATCTGTCGACGGATTTTCTCCAGGTATTGCTGCAGAGTGAGTATCTGATTTGTTGTTTGTTTATCAGTTCTGTAGCTGCACTGGTAAAGTTCGATCAGGTTAATAGAATAGGCGCTAGTTTTTCATATTTTACACTCGACGCATCCTTATTAGCGGTGAATAAAAGACAGATAACGCGACAGCTGGTAAACACACTAGTATCACCTTTTTTTAACACAGGACATGATACACTTAGATTTCTAACACCGCGCATCCCTTCTTTGATCCAAATTGTGTTCAGAATTTGGTGCATGCTGTTTATGAGCTCATCGCCTCCGGCTTTAAACAGCTCTGCAGCTAAATTATCAGTAAAGCAGCTTGATTGTTCTGATCTCTTTTTGGGTTGGCACAATGCCATTGTAAATAATCGGTTCCAGTTATCGAGGTATTACGAAAAATTATGAAATATTTCAGAGGTTAAATGCTAGGTTAATGTACATTTTAATGTTGGTTTGTGCATTTAAGGGTTACGTAAATGGCTTTCTTCAGAAATTTCATTAAATGGATTTTTTAACGGTAATCAATTGATGATTCCTTGTGATCCTTCCCTACTCATTACTATACGATCTGTAAAACATGGACTTGACTATGTTGCCTATGGAAACGATTGTGAGTTAACTATCATTTTGGGGCCTGTAACCAGTAATTTGTGTTGTTATAGCTTCATAATACTGTCACTAATTTACTAAACAATAGTACAGGATATAGGAAAGGGTATATAGAACTAGCCGGAAATTAATGACGAAAAATTATTTAAGTTTCCTTATAAGTAAATTAAGCAAAATATTTTATTTTTGCCAAAAATTTTAATGATTTTCTAAAACTTGTTAGATATTTGCAGAATTGTCGGAATTTATTACCTGTCCATAGTTAATTCTTTTTATAATATTGTTATAAATACTCTTCACATTGGAAATCTTCTTTAAGTATACTTAATCATTCAGACAAACCCTTGACTCCTTCGACGACTTCCATTCAGATGTACCGTACCATTCAAAATTCGTCTACACCATTTTTTTCGAAATGTGTTGTCTTTTCCCTTATATTGGCAGAGTTGTTACAGGTCATCTTCTTCTATATTATGACATATATTTCAATAAAAATTCTTGTCTCTAATACAGTCAGTTTTGAAAAGCTTCCTTAATCTGAGTTTTTCGACAGCAAAATCATTCACCATATATAGGAACAGGTGGTAATCACTTGGTGTCAGGTCCGGACTAGTAATTGGATATATAATAACTAAGCTCTAGCGGGCCTATATCGATGTGTGTAGCGTGTCGTTTTCCTGGTGGAGCACAATTGCTCCCCTATTGGACAAAGTTTGCCGATTCTGGGCGAATGCTTCCTTCAGACGGCTTCCCACAATTCGTCAATCGTCAACCCTGACTTGGTTACCGCTTTCGCCGGTTCACCGCTATTCGACCGCCATAGTTTCCGTCGTAAGTGACTCATTCATAGCCAGTCACCATTCGTATCACAAATGGGTCGATTTTTTTACGACTCAGCAACAATTCATATATGAAAATTCGTTCCATGAGGTTACTACAGTATCAGAACTATTTCAACCGGCTGACCAGCGTTTCCGTCATTATCGAAGAAAACCCGTAAAATATGGCGTATTTTCTCTTTGCTGTTTATATCTCCGGCTCGCGCTCAAACCATGCTGGTTCAAGCAATCACAAAATAGTGTAGATAGGTTTTTGAGCACGAAGTCTTATTTCTCTAACGCCATCGGGCTTGCCTTGATCGTACTCACCTAACGCGAGATGCAGATCGCTAAAGTCATCGACTGGAAAAATAATAGATTTTTGGCCAAATGGGACTTTTCAGTGTCCTTCCTCGAAAAACACTATTGGAAGCCTAAAATTAAAATGCAGATCTGTCTAGTCTTTAAACATAAGATTTAAAAATGGAGTGGTTTAGCAGTATTTATTAATTCTACAATTTGGAACTTAGTAACTTAAAGCTAAATGAAACACACATAAAGCTATGATTTCGATGAAACTTTTATTTCATTATAATGCTTGGACCTTGCCATTATGTACAAAATACAATGTCATTTAAATGACCGCCTCTAGATTGGTTGCAACAGAGAATCATTTTGCGGTAATTTTCTACCACTCTTTCGCACATTTCGGGCAATATCTCGGCGATACCTTGACGAATGTTGGTTTTTAAATGCTCCAATGTTCGTGGATTATCTGCGTAAACATGGCCCCTGACGTAGCCCCACAAAAATAAAGTCTGACGGCGTCAAATCGCATGATCTTGGTGGCCATTTGACGTCGCCAAAGCGTGAAGTTACCCTTTCTGGGAATTTCCAATACAATAAAGCCAAAGTTGATGGCTGTTGGCACCGTTTTGCTGAAACCGCATATCGTCCAGTTCATAATCCTCAATTGCAGGCCAAAAAAAGTCGGTTATCATATGGCCATAGCGCTTGGAATTGGAGGTGACAGTTCTTCTAAGGCCATTTCCGAAAATATCGAACACGTTAATTTTTCCAGATGCAATGGCTTTTCCACAATCACTTCTGGATGAAGAAAATTTTGTTCGAAAAATCAGCATTGAAAGCCTGTTGCTGTAGCACCCAATCAGCATATCTGCGGCGTTATGAGCGGTCAGCCGGCTTTAATTGTTGCGTGAGTAGGACTCTATATGGATGAAAGTGCAACATATCGTACGCCATAATGAGCCGTAAGATAGTACTAATTGCTGAGAATGCCATGAAATCGACAAATTCGGATAATCCGCTACACTTTCACTAACAAAAGGGATATTTTCGATTATCTGTAGCGCTTCAAGTCTCTTTAAATTTCTTTATAATCTTGCCAATTCCTTGCACAGTAGGTTGATTACGACGATCATAATCACCCCGTAATGCACGGAAGGTGCCCACGTTTCAATCGCCACTTTTTATAGCAAGTTTTAACTATTTTGACGCGTTCTTCGATTGTTAAACGATCCATACCCGTAAATAGCAAATCTTTCACTAAATAAATAACACTTCAGATGACAGGTATTTAACAGCTGACAACCTTGCCAGACCGACGGTTTTGAAACCACTAAATGTGTTTTTTTTTCTGTTTCAACCGAAGCTCGCCGGGTACTGTAATTCTTCGTACTTTCTTCATAGGCTTTGATAGTATTTGACTTGCTTTCGAATATTGTTATCAGGCCATCTACTTCTATACATTCTTCCAATTTGCATTGCGTTCATTTAAAATTCAAATTGTTTCTTCACTGGTATCATTTGGTCTACTTTTTTGCATGTTTCGCTCACCCATATTGTGTTTGGTTTGTTGAAACCCTGTTGCCTGAATGCCTTCTTGTAGTTGCCTCACATAATTCGCCGCCGCCGACCATTAGATTTTAGTGCTGGCGCGATGAACTTTTTTTTTGAAGTTTATTTGCTTTTTGTTTATTTGTGGCCATTTGAGCTGTGTATTTTGGTTTCATTTTTGTCTGTCTCCTACTTGCTCTCTGTGTGCGAGCTTAATTGCTATTCAAACAATACGTATTGATTTTTGAATTTGTTATTGTGGCATCGTTTATTTCATTTCTTTTTATTATTTTCCAAATTCAATGTCACCACAGGCTAACCGCCCGCTAAGTGCGGGTCATTGGATTGGTGAGAGTGAGTTTGTGCTTCTGTTTGTATTTACAGTAACGAGATAAAAAAGGCTATTTATGTTTTCAGATTGTTCATTTTTAATGCATAATAGTTTTTAACTGTCTGAAACATGTTTTTGAGTACAGTTTTTTTATTCCATAGGTGGTGCATATCGTATGTGATCGTGTGTTGTTATGAATGGTGTCAAAATCTGAGCTTGCAGAGATAGATCTCTTAGTGTTACGATTGTTAACAAAAGGATGCCAAATCGAATGTGATTTGAGAATAAATAACACAAACCAACAAGACCAACCATTGGATACTTCCCCATAATATAATTTCTAATAAAAAGAAGTCAATTATTTTTTCAATAGTGACCTTTATCTCGCAATATATATGTAAGTGCGATAGTGTTACGCTAGATGGCGTTAGAAATCAAGTTTTCATGTTTAAAAAAATAAGACAGTTTTGCGACTACTTGAGCGCACACAAAGATGAATGGATACAAACAGAGAAAATACCAAGTTTTACAGTTTTTCTTTTATAATAGTGTTTATGATCGCGTAGATTACGTTCATGCTCTTGAAGGCCAATTATCGAAAATATCGACAGAATAATGAAGTAAATCATTGCACATAAAACCGTTTAGAAAAACGTTCCACACTGGTTAACGTAGCTCTTTTCTGAGATGAATGGTGTGTGGTGATGAATGTTGGTCAGTTATGACATCGTCAAGCGAAAACGTTCGTGGCCGAATCGCGGTGAGCCGGAGAGGAATTGTGTACCACCAGTACAAAGCCAGATCACATACATCAAATTTCG
Organism: Philornis downsi; assembly: GCA_019455685.1. Classification (NCBI taxonomy): domain Eukaryota; kingdom Metazoa; phylum Arthropoda; class Insecta; order Diptera; family Muscidae; genus Philornis; species Philornis downsi. The sequence goes on along the minus strand of JAHXMU010026065.1, from coordinate 45,581 downwards.
AGAACTTTCGGGAGCTTGGTGGAGAGGTTCTTATAAACCTCTTACATCCACCTTATAGCCTGGACGTGGCACATAGCGATTAGCAGCTGTTCCTGCTTACGGCGAATGATTTTGCTGGGAAAAAAATTCGCCCCAAACAAACAAATGTAGCGTCACTTAAAGCTCTGTAGTACAAAGACAAGTGATGGAAATTATACAAAATTTTGGCAGGCGTCGTCTGGATTTTGCCACTCTTTGAAAAGGACACAAATTGCGTTGTTAGGCGGGCTGCGTTCCTCGTTAAAAAAAAAAAAAACTGATCACAGTATTTTCTTATACTTTATAAGATTATGTCTAGTGTGATGTGAGAAACACTAAAGCCTGTCCTATCTGAACAGATTGGACCTTATCAGCGCGGCTTTAAATCTAGTAGATCTACAATGGATCATTTATGCATACTGTGGCAAATCCTGGAGCAGAGCCATCTGAAACAACCTTCGAGAGTTCGACAGATCAAAGATTAATATTCCGACAAAGCTTCATCCTCTGCACTACACTAACTGACATTAGGTCTTCAGTAACAACAGGCAAAAAATGCGGTAATAATCCGGGCTATGCCATCTACCTTGGGCCGCCGCGTAAATGAATGTAATTATGATATCTTGGATAATAGGAGAAAACTTTACAAAACCCTTTCTCAATGTACAAGAATCCCAATTTGCTAGACGCACTGCATCGCAGATTCGAGTATTATAGCACGGACAGAGAAATCTGATCTGGGAATCTTTAAGAGGAAAATACTCCGAAAAAAATATGGATGTGATCAAGCGCATCAAAGTACAGCGGGTACGTTGGGTGAGTCACATTATGCGAGTGGACCAAAAGTTCCAGTGCCAAATGAATTTGGTGAGCGGCGGAGAAGAGAGCGATTAAAACTCCGCTGAAAGAACCAAGTTTTTGAAACCCGACATGCGCATCTGGAGAAGTTACAATATAGCCATTTTATCGCTTATTTAGCGGAAATATAGTTATCTCAAAGTATCGACAATTTTACTGCAGGAATGTCTTCTTCGTACTTTACATTTACAAAGAAAAATAGCTGCGATTTTATTTACGTAATTTTTAAAACTTTGGACATTTTGATTGAACAACCAAAATATCAGCATTATCTATAAAGAACAATCTTCTCCAAATTTTCCGAATAAATTATGAAAGTTAATTTTTAAATACTCTTTCAATATCCACGGCTCAAGTAGGCAAGCATAATCGAGAACAGTTGACAATTTGTTGCTAAACATCGCCGTTGTGTTATTGACAATAGATAAGATAACACTGAAGGCTATTTTAGCAAATCTATAAGATTATAATAAAATAAATAGCGAATATAGACGTACATATGCTTGACAAAAAAAGGTCTATATATCAGTGGAAAAATGATCCAAGTCGATATGTAAAGCATGAGAGGAGGTAATTTTTGTCACCTCCGCTTACCTGACGTCATTCCAGTGCACTGTTCAAAACAGTGCGCATTAGATTCATTGATGGACTCTGTCAAACTTTTAGCTTCCATCCGCAACGCTCAACTACAGAAAACTTAGTCTATGCCCAAATTGAGGGACATTTTCCATAAAATTCGATGCTGCTGTTAGGAAAACTGTAATAATTTAGATCAGAGACGAACAAAGTACAACTTTAGTGCTACAAGCGAGTTTTTCTTTGAAAATGTAGGACTTATAAATTGGTTGGCAAACAATTCTCTTATTTTAATGACTGCTTTTTTCATATAATTTCTTCTCTAAGTTATCCTTGTTTGATAGATGAGGTAATCAAACCCACAATCCTAGTTTATAGAAAATGACGAATGGTTAGATCTACATCAAAATCAGCTTTCAACATTTGTTAATATTCTATCGAGCTAACTTTGCGATATTTCATTTTAATTTCAGTTTTCATTTTGTCTCACTGATTCAAAAATACAGTGGATTTGGCAAAGTTTTTCGGCAGTTGTTTGCACATACGTGACGATATACACAGCTAATGATATGGAAATTGATTGATTGATTAATTAACTATGAAATTAACGTTTTATCAGGTTGTGGCGTTCCACGCGTTTATTACTTAATATTTTTTGAGGATTATATGGAAAAGATTATAATAAAAATATATTGCAATTGCAAACAACCGATTTTTTTAAATACATACAGAAAATTATGCGAGGTGATTTCGTCCTTTAAAAACATTTAATTAATTAATTATGTTATTATATTAATATATGTATATAGTATTAGACAATTTTATTTACTTTTTATACCTATATATACATATATTTCAGAATTTTTGGCAATATATTTTTACCCTTTCTAAATATAATTTCAAGATCCCCAAAATACCAGCAAATGACGATTTTATATTGAAAATATATAAAGCAGAATTCATCAAATTATTTGAAAATAACAGCCTTTGGCGGCTTAGTAGAAGTAACGTACCTTAGAAATTCGTAAATGCCACGACCGAATTCTGT
>JAHXMU010026065.1:10277-43071 GCA_019455685.1 Philornis downsi | reverse complement strand
ATATCTCACTATAATGGTCATTTTTAACCATTATTTAAATTCGTTAATGTTAATGGTTAAATAAGATTTTTTCATCATTTCTCTTATAACTGTTACGGTCCCTGATTGTGTTGAATTCAAAAGCTTGCTTGCATTTTCTCAACAGTTTGGAAATATATTGCATCAATATTTAGAAGTTGCTTTTTAGGACAATGAAAATTCGACATTTTTATGGATACTTTTACAAGTTAATGCCCGTATTGGCCCCAAGCGGAATCTCGTATAGCTGTGATAAGTCTGGACAATCTATCTGTCGCACATGTGGATCATTCCTTTCCAATACCAATCAAACACGTTGTAAATCTTTTAAATGCCCGTATTGACCCCAAGCGGAATATCGTATAGCTGTGATAGGTCTGGACAATCTATCTGCAGCACATGTGGATCATTCCTTTCCAATACCAATCAAACACGTTGTAAATCTTTTTTGAATTTTAATCCAGGCTTGGCGATCATCAATCGTTGATTGTCAATCATCAGTCACCATCCGCGTCAAAAATGGATCGGTTTCGTTACATTTTACCCGTGAACCGCAATAACCAGTACGCCCAGAAGGTTCTTTTGATCTGAACTTCAATTCCTTGGCAATGGAATACCAGCTCGGCTCTATGATTTCCCTGACTTTATCGATATTTTTGCGAGGGAACGTGCCTCATCTTAGGTGTTCATTTATCAGAAAAGAATCTTTGAGGACTCCGCTCACCGTTTCTTTTTGCACTGTATTGGCTCCATAAACAGCATAATTTTTAAAGCTGTCTGTTTGCACTTTTCAAACTTCTGAAACTATCTTGCCCTTTAAAGGGTAAACATCTTAACGTAACATCTTAAATAGTGATGATCAATAAAACATAAATTTTCACTGAAAACAAATTTTTTTGCTTTCTTTGACACAAACATCTCTGCAATAGCATTAGCAAATACAACTTTCGTTTTAAATGCGCAATTGTCTTTCAGTGGTAATAATTTATTTAGATCTATGGACATAAGAGTACAAATCCTTAAGACTAAGAATTGACATAACATATCTCAAGAAAATTATGCAAATATGTAAATTATTTATTTTAAATATCTGACTGAAAAGGAAAAGAGTAAAGTTATTTCTAGACATACAAATCTCTAAGTGTCGAATTGGGTATTCATTTCTTGCATTCCCATTTAGGCTATTGAACTCAATAAATCCGCGATTCAAAGCACAATGCTGGGTACAATTTGTGGAATGGCGTGTTACATTAAATATACATATATAATGATATCTAAGTGATCTCGGCGGAACAGAAGAATCAATTATACCAGCTATTATTTCGAATACAAACAACAAGGTATGATAAATACGGCGATATTGCAATGACTGTAGCCCAGTAACCCGCATCTGGAAATATAGGGAGGCACAAAATCACCAAAGTTAATTGAGGAGAGGTCAAATGTCAGAAAGACTCGCTGAATTCTTTCTATGCGCAATATGTTGACTTAGCCAAGGGGATTCCAAACAATAGAGGCATATTCCAACTTTGATCTTACATAGGAAGTACACACTATTTTTAAGGTATGTATCGGTGAAATCGAAACCATTTCTTCTAATATACGCTAGTATAGAATAAGCTTTAGGGATAAGATAATTTATATGTGAGGTAAAAGTCAGTTCCGCATCCAAAACAACACCTAAATTCATTTTACTTTCAGCAGTGAGGAGCTTGTAATCACCAATTTTGAAAACCAATTGAATTGGATTACGAGATCTTGAAAATGAAATATGGACACATTTTGATAGATTTAATGAAAGTTGGTTTAGGGAAAACCAATCAAGAAGATTATCTAAATCATTCTGAAGATCTAGGACCTCAGAAATATTAGAAATTTTGTGATATATTTTTTAATTCATCTGCATATAAAAGAAAATGTACTTTTTTAAAGCAGTTAGAAATATCATTAATAAATAAATTAACAAAGGTCCTAAAATACTATGCTATAAATGTTTGTAAATATGGAAGGGATTCATAACCACTGACTTTGCATATTCTGTTTGACAAATACGATTTTAACCACTTTAACATCAAGGAATGCAGTCCCATAGATTGCAACTTAGCACAAAGTATACTATGAAATACTTTATTAAATGCTTTGGAGTGTAAACTGTTTCAACTTGATGTCCAAGTTGAAATGGTGAAATACTATATTTTGTGGAAATGGTTAAATTTGATGTGGTAAATCTACCTGGGTAAAATCCATGCTGAGATGGCGATTTAATCGATTTTGTAAGAAAAGATAACTTCGTTTTTAAGTTCCTTTCTTGATAGAGGAAACCCAAAAGCGCTTTTAAAATCTCTAAGTTAAAGTTTGAATTTTTTCGATCTCGTCCATAGAGAGCCTTAAATTTCAATGTCTCATATTTCGAAAAGCATCACCATTAAAGAAACACAAATTTATTTTTTCTTATACCATGCTTCTTTTTTTCGGACGTTATAGAATGTCCAATGTGCAGTAGTTATCCATTTTTCGAAATATCATATTTTGTCGTGCTGTGCGACATTTGGAAAAATAATGGAAAAACACTATTGATTAATAATTCTTCTCATCACTCCAGAATTCGGTTATCTCGTATAAATAATAAATTATAAATTATAAATGTTGAAAGCAAGCTTCATTAAGAAATGAAGGATTTAATAATTTAAATCCTTAAATTCTTATTCAAGAATAATGTTGGGGTTGGCAAGGAAGTTATTTGGAGTTTTTTTGCTCAAAGTAAACTATAATTTTTTGTACAAGTATTTGATTTCAATTTACAATGTGTCAGTTTCCTCAGAGACTTACAGCCATTTATTGGTCAGACAAATTCTTGAATTCGTATTGGAAAAATGACTGATCCCAGTAAAACAGTCGGTTTTTGAGTCCCCATCTGTTCTGAAGAATTTTGAACTAATTGAACAAATTTGCAAACAGATTAGGATATGGTATCGCTCTTATCCAAACTTCAAAATATTTCGCTGAGTTTGCAAAGATGTGTAAAGCTTAGCGTTGTCGTGGTGGAAAATCAATTCATTTTTAATTAAATTCATGACATCTTTTCAACTGTCGACAATAGAGCTCAGAATTTATGGCTTGGTTCTTTGGAAGTAGTTAAAAATAAAGCGTTTTTTATAAATCCCACTCAATTGACAACATATTCAGGACCCTTTCCGTTGTCATTCCAGCAAAGGATCCATTTTTCATACCTCGTGTTTAAACAATAAATTGCAAGTGCGAATAAGCGCTTTGTTAAATTTATTTTCTTCAGCTCGTGCGGAACACAAATATCGACCTCTTTGGCGAGTGCAAAATCGGCTCAAGTGATTTTCAATGGTCATGTGTGAAATTTTCACCTTCTCTGCAAACTTTCGGAATGTATCGGAGTCCAACTAGACGACTGCTTTGATTTCGTACGTATAATCTTCATATGGCCAACCATGATCCTTTTATGCTTTCATATTTATAACAGGATTTAAAAGCAAACTGACGCTGAAAATGTTATGACATATGACAAATTGATGTTCGAAATTTTAACTATTTAAGAGTATAATATACAATTTAATCAGTACTGAAATTTCAGTTAGCTGAACTGACTTACCTATACTTTCATCGAACGTCCTTTGGCGATCGTGTAAAAGTATGAGTGGTACCAGAAGGAGAAGCGTAAAGCTAAGTTTACTAAATGCTTGCTAAATTATGCTGAATTTTGTGTTATCGAAGAATAGATATGAATCCACTAAAATATGGGATGAACTGAGTAATTTGTATGGGGTTACCAAAGAAGGCGTGGATATCCAACAATCGACGTGTACCAAATTTGATTAAGCTTAGTGCAACTATGTAAAAATTATGATCATTTGTATGTGAGGCACTACATGTAGAAGCAAGCGTGGTTCTTTGGCTGATTTTCTCAAATTCTGCCACGGATAATAAACCAATAAAATGAACAAAAATTGAGTCACTGCAGTCTACGAATGTGAAATTTAGGGGGGAAAAACTGAATTCCGGAAAATAGTTCAATTTGTGTGGGAGATGCCATAAAAGATGGGTCGATGTTGTTCATTTGCACTCCCTGGCTACGATCTTGCAGAATATTAGGCTGCGCAAATTTCGTAACGCCCATTTTCATTTCGAAATTTCAGCTTGGCGAATGTTCGACGTATACTAAACTTGATTAAATTCAGAGCAGCTATGTAAAAATTATGAACTTAAAAATATATGAGTTAAATCGTTCATTTCTATCGGACGCATCGAAAGGGGCTAGGTTTGTTTTTTGATTTTCTCAAATACTGTCATGTATTATAAAATAGACGAAAAATTGAGTTACTGCGGTCTATGAATGTGAAGGTATGGGGGAAAACTGAATTTCGGAAAGTGAGTCAACTTGTAGAGGGAGGTACCAGAAGGTAAGGATTGATGTGGTCCATTTGCAATCCCCGTTCACGATCTTGCAAAATATTAGGCTGCGCAAAGATTTGTGTTTGCTCTCGTGTTCACCCGCTAGCGCGCCAGACAGGCAGATGAAATACATTTGGACAAAAGATACTTAGTGCTTTAGACGCCTCCTTCTGCGTGTTAAATTTTTGGCTGTAACATTCCTTCGAACGAAGGTATAATAATAAAAGCATCGTCTGTGCGGAAAAAGATCCTATGGATTAAATGTTGATTTATAATTATGAGTTTGAAAATGGAATTTGAAAAATGTGCCATTTCGCTCTTATTTGTGTTATTTTGTTACGAACAAAAATGTAGCAGAATTTGAAGGAGTTTATTTTTGGAAGCAGAAGTTGAGAGGTTAATTTTTATGCAAAAAAACGAAAGATCTTGATGTACGAAATCTCTTCCACGAGAAAGAGATGAAGAGAAAACAAAATTGTTACCGACACTGTGAACGCTGCATAAGCCTAATTTTATACAGTTTCTAAAACTGCAACAAATCGTGGTATTATCAAGAAACCAACAGTTAAAGAATTCAGCAACTCATAAAATGTCACATCTCGTTAATTTTCAATAAACTTTTAAAGACTGAGAAAATGCTACTATGCATATGCAGACTTTTGTGGCCTATCGTACCTACTAGTTGTCACACACAGCACCCTCTGTTGCCACTTGCTTGTTGGAAATAGGGGAAAATGGCTTTGGAAAAACGCCACATCACCAAAGTTGTCGTTAGTGGCCTTAGTAAGGCAATAATTGACTGTTATACATTTTTTACTTTACGTTATTCTACGATTAGAGAGGGCAGCCCATCAATAGTCAGTCAATTCATGGATGGATGGCGGCTTGAATGAATGGATAGATTGGACGCAGTATGGATGGGTTCGTCCAATGTTGCGGGTCGCCAGTGGCTGGTGGCACTAAGTTATGGCATGACATTTTAACGTATGTGCAGGCACATGTGTGTGCAGTAAAGTTGTTTATTCTACGATGTTCAGACGGATGGATGGATAGGATGTAAGGGGTGGGCGGGCGGATAGTTGGATAGATAGGATTGATGGTGCTTTACTAAGTGTCTTCCCCGTTATATGCACGATTTGTTTTGAAGCTTTCATACTAATTTAATTATGGACTTATTTCTGTCGCACCTTTTTAAACGTTGGTTTCGTTTTAATGCTTCTATTCTCTTCTGTGGCCATTGATGGGTGGGTGTAGTTGGTTCTGTAGGTAACCCGCCCCAGACTATTTTAGGTGGTTGTTTGTTTTTCGATGGTTTTCCCTCCTTTTCAGTTTTTGATTATCAAAAAGCTGAAAGCATGTTTGTGTAGCATATATTAGACACGTAATTACAGTTTAGCATTTTTTATTTTTCGCATACCTTTTTTGTTTTGATTTCATCCGTTACAGAAGAAAATGCGTAATAAATCCTTAAAACAGGGTTCCGTAGAAATGAGTGCAGTTTTAGAAGAATATTTCGTTATTACTAAACTGTAACGACGATAATAAATATGTTAATTTTAAACTATCTACACTAAAAAACTCTTCCTCTAATTCTTGAATTTTTGAAAAATTTTAAGAAACCTGCAAACATTTGACAACTCACGAAATTATTTTATTGAATTGTTGAAAAATCTTTCAGAAGAAAAGTGTATTTTTGTTGTAGATTTGTCATCAATTCAATGAGAAATGGTCAAAAATTTTAACAAAGCTTGTTCTGAAACCATTATAGTACAGGCACTTAATAATTATTCTGAATAAAGATTACTATTATGAGGAAGCTCATTTAAAGATGCAGTTTTCCGTCGCCGTTTTAGGCTGAAAAATTTGAAACGGGAAAAACAAAAATTAATTCGAATGCGTTTTATTACATCTACCACTATTAACGAGTTATATATTTCTCGGTTTCAAAAGTAAAGTTAAAACACTCATAAAGCTATGATTTCGACAAAACTTTTATTTCATTATAATGATTGGAGCTTAGCTTACCATTATGCAGGAAATACAATGTCATTTAGATGGCCGCCTCTGGATTGGTTGTAGCAGTGAATCCTTTTGAGGTAATTTTAAAATTTCGCTCTTTAACATAGCCCCACAAAAAAAGTCTAACGGCGTCAAATCGCTTGATCTTGGTGGCAAATTGACGACTGAGTTGTGTGGCTCGTGGCAACGTCTTGTTGAAACCACATATCGTGCAGTTGGTAATCTTCAATTGCAGGCCAAAATAGTTGGTTATCATATGGTCATATCGCTCTGAATTGAAAATCGGATTATCCGCCACACTTTCACTAACAGAAATGAAATTTTCGGCAGTGTGTTCAGTTCGATGATGCATAGGCCTGTAACGCTTTCAGTCTCTTCAAATTTCTATATAATCTTGCCGATTCCTTGCACATTATGTCCATGTCCATGTTTGAATCACTATTGTTGTAGTAAGTTTTAGCTATTTTTACGTGTTCTTCGGTTGTTAAACCATCTATATTTTCAAATGGTAAACCAGACCGGCGGTTTTGAAATCACCAAATGGATAACCCTGTATAAACAAAGCCGATAGGCGGAGGAGAAGACGGCGATCTAAACTTCGCTTGGACAAACAGGCTTTTGAAGCACTGCCAAAACGTTTGACAAATTGATGGAAAGGCGCACAAGACCGCAGCACTTGGAATATTTTTTACGTGGGGCAACCACATAGCAGATAAATATACGAGGTGTGTTCAAAAAATAAGGTGAATTTTCAAATTTCGCGGGCTACGTACATTCGACTTTCGATTGTTATTTTTGTATGCTTGGTACACTCGTCTCGAAGATATGTATGTTGACGGATTTATCCATATCGCATGTTTAGTTTGTTTGTGAGAGGTATATATAAGACAAGTGTTTTGCGTGCGTGGTTTTGAAACCACCAAATGGATAATCCTGTATAAACAAAGCCGGTAGGCGGAGGAGAAGAAGGCGATCCAATCTTCCCTTTGAGAAACAGACTTTTGAAGCATTGCTGAAATTATAAACAATTTTCTGGTGTATGAATCGGAGTTGTTTTATTGCTGACGTATGAATCAGAATCAAAAGTATGTACAGTTTTGATACAAGTCCGTCCGTATTGACGATTTTTTCCAATTTCGTACATATTTTCCGCAGAAAAAAAAAACGAAAGTAATTCAATTTTTCATTTTTGTCCAAAATTTGCCATTGTTGTGTTTCTCCAATAGTTTTAGATCATCAAGTAGATTTAGTTCAGTTACCAACCACTGGAAATGGCCAACTTTAAAATTTCGAATTCGTATTTTCAATGCCACCCTAATAAACACATCTGAATATTCATTAATCACATATCAGATAAATATATCTGTTCTATTTAACCATATAAGTGAATATAGTTCTAAGCAAAACAGAAAAAAAAACAAAAAAGAAAAAAAAAAAAAAAAGAAAAAAAAACAAAAGAAAAAAATATACGGAAAGTTTTTACCTAACTGAATATTGGCCACAATATTTCCTTCAAACAAAATTTTTATATAGTAGTTTATAGCCAACCAATTTTGTATTTCAGTGTTGCTACTACAGGACTTGGCAAACTTTTAAAACTCTTCCTAAAGTTGCATAATTCACCACCGTGAATAATAGCGACCATTTTTAACTCTCAAGTTTGTATTCATTTTTGTGTCGTGAAATTCAAAATTAAAACATTTCCACACGCATTTCGATAAATATCACAGTGCTCTTCGTCTCTGTACGTCATTTTTTCACTCTAAGCTGATAACTAATGTATAATCAGCAAATGATGACAAGAATGACTGGCCGAAAGGACAGAAAGAAAACTTTGCAAAAATATTAACGTACGTCACACATTTCGCCTTTAGCATTTTAAGCACGAAATGAAAAATGTGTTATATTTTTTTGTTTTGTGATGCTTTTGTTTTTCTGAAAAGCACTTCAATATACCATCTTCGAATGCTTAGCCTATTACTTGGTAGAAAGGCCTTCGGAACTGATAACATTCAAAATGGGCGGCAAAGTGAAAAGTAGACGAGCTCCAATAAAAATCTAACAGCCTCATTAGAGGAGGGGGGTAGCCAATACAAAAGTTTAAAATATTCTTTTATCTTTCAGCTATTTACAAAACATTGTCCACAAGGAGATGAGGGATGATGGTGGTGTCGTCCAAATCGACAGACATTGCTCTTTAAATGCAAGGCACTGCCGTTGTCTCTAACGGACAACGTTGAACTATTTGTGAATTTAGTACGAATAAGCATATAATTGGATACTACCGATTGATATTTGTTGTGATAGTAAAAAAAGATTCTAGCATTCTATTCTGATAACGAAGATTTTGTGAAACGCTGTTTTTCGTTTGTTAAAAATTCGTATAAAGTACAAAACATCACATTGAAAACCATTTTGTTTAACCGAGCGTGTTTGCTTAAAGAAATGTGTAGTCAAGATGACTTTTTTGAATTAGGCTGATGTTATTTCATAGAGCCCGTAATGCGCAGATTTCAACAATATCTTTAGACATTTCTGACAAGCTTACTACTGTGAAATTCGCCGCAAAGCTTTTCAGAAAATGTCAAAAGTCTGTATATGGGTAATAAAATCTTCTGAAAAATTTAGTCATAGACATGGAGATACGAGGGCGGTCACAAAACTAGCCGACCTAACATGGAAAACAAAAAGGTTTTGAAAAAAGTTCTTTATTTTACTACATAATCTCATTTTAGCTCTATACATTTTTTTCAGCAATATTCAATAACTTGTATACCCTGTTCATAAAGGGTGTCCCAACAAGAACGCAAGACAGTCAATGGTGTTCGGTATCGTGAAATGATAACCAGTTTTTTCGTGCCTAGAATTGAAGAAATGAATGTGGAGGGCATGTGGTTTCAACAAGACGGCTCCACATGTCATACAGCCGGAGAAAAAATTCAATTGCTGCATCAGTCATTTTCCGCTCGTGTTATTTCGAGTTCTGGAGACCAGAATTCGCCGCCTAGATCGTGCGATTTAACACCATTAGACTTTTTTCTTGAGGTTTTTTGAAGTCGATGGTTTATGCGAATAAGCCGACGGCGACTCAAGTCTTAAAAGAGGAAATTGGACGCTGCATTAATGAAATACCGCAGCAATGACCGTTATAAAACGGTCATTGAACATTTCATTAAAAGATCGCGTGTGTGCCAGCAGAGTCGCGGCGGCCATCTGACCGATGTGTTGTTCCATACATAGCCTCATTCTGCCTACTTTACGATATAATAACGTTTCACGACTTTTTTTTTTAAATATCTGTGTTTTATATACAATTTAAATTTTGCGTTCTTGTTGGGACACCCTTTAGTAAAAACTGGCAAAAAATATAGAGCAAGTGGGAATAATTATGTCACATGCCAAGAATATTTTCAAAAAACTTTAATCAGTCAGCAAATAATTTCCATTCCCATACATTGCCTGACACATCCATTTGGCGAAGATAGATATAGTGGCGTCATTTAATTTTTTTTTTTTTTTTGCATTAAGTAACATTTACTTTCACAATGTCACGTTCCTGCCTTCGTGCCAGCAATCTGCAACCTGCCGACAACCCACACATCCAAACAGTAGGGGATGATGCTCCAGAATGATACTCAAGGTCATTTTCATCTTCCGTTGTGTTAAGGCCAGAAACAGTATGCCACATGTGTACGTATGTATGTACATATTACCAAATATGTGAAATTTGAATGACTTATGTGCTAAATTAAGTATGAGCGAGTGCATCCGGGACAGCGTATATCAAGGTGAACAGAGTATAGGGAGTAAATACGTACTAGGTATAAACAATGCCATCTTTGGGGTAGCACATTTTTCCATACGATGTGTCTTACAAATATCTCAATTTTTTTAAATTTACTTTGACATGATTACTATCAGTCATAAAATTTAAAATATTCATAAAAATGTTATGTGTAACTTCCTAATGCACATGATTTCCTTTGTTGCCCCACACATATTTCTAAGCGGCTGTAATGGATAATGATGACAAGCAGAATGAATACATTTTGTTTGTTTGAATAATTTTTATTGTCGCAACACTTCATCTGCATAAATACATAAAATTTTGTCGGCATGCAAATGGGCTCCTTACGTGGCGCAATATGGGTTCATTATTAAAACCATATTTAATAATGGGTACAGTGGTGGGCGGAAAAATAGTTCAGCATAACTATGAATGTAACACACTGAGTGATAAGCCCAGGGACAGAGGAAGAAAACCCTATTTTTTTAACAAAATTCAGCTTTATTCTTTAATATAGTCTTCAGATTCAAGAGTGGTAAATTCAATTTAATGCTTCTGTAAAATTACGGATCCGTTTTTATGAATAGGTGATGCAAATGAAAACATTAAAGTAGTATAAAAAAAGGTCTATATAATCGTATAGCTGTACTAATACCCAAGATCTTACCTAAGACAACCGGAATTGAATCGAAGGTGTGCCGACTGTTTGACCAATGGTTTCCCCCATGTTGTTTGATTTGGATGATAACTTACCACTAGATTTATAAATAAAATTCGTTCCATTATTATGATTCATCGTTCGCCTTCTCGTTGTTTTTATTAATATCAAAGTGTTTTCGACCGATCTTCAACAATTTTCTTTATTTTATTTAGGCTGTACACAGAAACCATAATATCGTATCTTTCGTATTTTTATGTGAGACAGTGATTTTTCATTTCAAATATTCATATCATTAATTCTAAAGTCAGTAAATAAAAAATAAAAACAAATTTTATGCCTTCCACCCACCCTGTGTTTGAAATCGGTTCAAATAAAAAAAGACTTGCCCATAAAAGACCTGCTATGTACTAATTTGTCGGTATTTTTTTAACCATTTTATCATTTATTCGTTTATTAAATATTATTCAATATCTCGTTTGAAAGCACTTGATTGATATGGGAAGAACCATACTAATTCGTATATCTTCCAATGGAGAGCCATAATTGTGTGCGTGGTTATTAGAAAATGTTGAAAAAATACGAATTTTCATTTGAAAATGTGTCAATTTCTTTTGTACACACTCACTAATTTGATGAAGAGTCGAGACATTATGAAAGCTGTCATAAAAGTGAACTATATTCATCTATTTTTCTGAGGGACGGACCTAATAGTTGAAATGGATATTGAGAAAAGTTAACAAATTTCACAATAAAAATGAAGAAATATGATATATTTTGCATGAGAAGATATTATTTCTTATACGTCGGTGATATCCATAACCTGTTGTACAGGCTGATGCACAAATTTTACTGCAATAAAAAAAGTCAAATTACTTTTTGTTAATTAACGTATTTCATTTATTTTTTTGTTTTGTATAGAAAATTCACCTGATCAGAAAATTATTTATTGCAGCCTGAAGGTTTGAAGTTGGGATCGCCTCAATTATTGTTCTAATGGACCGCTTTAATTCATTCAAATTCCTTGCTTTCGTTTCGTATAACCCAATAAAAAAAGTCTGGTGCAGTCAGGTCAGGTGACTTTGAAAGCCAGCGGAAAGTGGAGTTTCTGGATATTAATTTGTTTGGTAATTTTCGTTGGAGCTCCGCCGTAAGCGGTCTGGCTGCAGAAGGTTTGGTGAGATTGACAAAGATTCATCTACTATGAGCTGCTACCTTACGTCCAAACTCTCAATTCGGGACTGTACTCGCTGCGAGCCAGATCAAACTGTAGCCAAGCCAAGATTGACGGTTAGGAAGATTTGGTGGGATTGACAAGGATTCATCTACTATGAGCTGCTCCCTTACGGCCAAACTCTTAATTCCGGACTGTATTGTTAATCGACCAGAACCAGTCGACTTTGGTCAATAGTAGAGAATAGTGACACACCAGGAGGTTAGGACCCTCCTCCCTCAACTGTGTATGGCGAATGATGTTATTGGCGAAAAATCCGCCCCCAGGAGAAGCCTCAGGTTTTCACCAATAGGGACGAGTGGTTCTATAAGAGGCGCTTAATTAAACTAACAGTTATCATTAGAGCTATGTGGATTCGTAATTTGTTTATGAAAAGATTGTGGGCTCTCTCTCATTATTAATATTTTTTTTATACAAATTACCCCAGTTTGCAGCATTCTATTTATATTTTCCATTTTTGTACCTTAACAGCGCTCTGTTAATCCAGATATCGACAAACAAATGTGATTCATGCTTAGATAAATTCTGAATATATCTTTATTAAGCACGTCTAGTTTTGAGATTCATTATTCCACAAAAAGGAATCGAATTTGAACGTATCAAGCATATTTCATACATACGGCATAAGACTAGCCAAGACAATACTATATATAATACAGCCAATACAATATTAGAGATCGGAAGGAGTCGAGGTGGAAACGTGTAGAATGCTTTATTTCACCCAGCTGTTATTTTGCGTGTGTTTCGACAGTGCTATTTTTAACACACAAGTTTTTATTTCAAAATAGTCACTTGAAGATTCGCAATGATTGCATAAATCTCTGCCAAATAAATTCTGTTTAGCTTCATAGCCTTCGCCGTGATACTGATCCGTAATTTGTTCCGGCAATTGAAGTCGTCGTACAGAGTATCTCGTATTCTGTGATAATTTATGCTGTGAATGCGATTGGTGTTCATTCATTACATCTTGGACGTGCCATGCGGCTGTCCTGTCCGTCTGCATTTCTTACTTTGCCAGATCGTAAGTTGAATGAATTGTTTGTTTTGTTTACTGTTTTTATAATATTTGTTAAACGATTCTCGGCCATAAATCAATACAATTAGATATTGTTTACTACTGAGAGGGTATGCTTAATGTGTGTGCGGGTTAGTACTTGGACTTGAACCAACAGCGAAACAAATTCGGTAATAGACATTACCATGTATTTGTGGTTTGGACAGAAACAAAAGAAAGAGAACATAAATTGGCATGAATAAGAGTTTATAGTGGTCATTGCTCAACTTGGGTCGGATTGTTTATTAATACTCTATAAGCTCAACGCAAATATTCAATTTGCGTTAAACACATTTTCCATCATGCCACCACATACTTTGGATCCTTTCCACTTGGCAAGTACGTTCGTACGTACTGGCTGGCAACCGTATCTATCTATAAGTAGGCAGGCACTTGTCTGAATGTGCTAAATTTATACTCGATAAATATATATGGACGCTTTTAATTGAGAACTCTATATTAATTGTACGTTAATTGTTTACATGTGATATTTGGATAGCATTGTTGATATGGATAAAAAGTGTTTATTATTGTTGTCGATATGAGGCAAAATCGAAATCTGTGAGATAATACAAAATAAACAATCAGATTTGTTTACGACTAATAGAGTTTACTATAAGTGGGGTTTATGTAATATACTAATAAGGTACGATGGAATTGAATGAATACGTTAATATGTTGTGAGCTAACGCGGTAGCCACTTTGAACCCATTTGTTTTCACGGTTTTAAATAGGAGCACGAAAATTACAAAAAAAAAACTAATTTAAAAATCTCATATAAAATCTCTGCATGGCAATGGAATCATTACTTAAACTTATACCGAAAAATATGTATTTTATTCCATTCTGTATTTTTATCGCATGATCTCAAAAAAAGAGCTAACACCTGTTTTGAAATTATATAGGCAATTTCATAGATTATAGTCCGAAGTATCATGGATGATGTAACGGTTCCTGGCAAGATAAGTGGACGTGGGAGAAACGACTTTTTCTCGTGTATAATGTACTCGTATAGATGTATCTACTGAAATGTGGTTTTAATAACCACGCCTTAGTTGGAGCAGTTCCATTGAACAGTATATAAACAAGTGCCTGCCGTGGCACGATGTTTATTACACACAGCAATTGTACAAATAATTGTGGCTTCAAGGTCTGACACAACCATCAAATATTTTTTTTGAGCGGCGGCCGCCACGTTGTGTCTACTCTGACGCTTCGAATAGTCGAGTAATCGACAAGTCTAATAACAGCTTCTCAAATATTGAGTCTAAAAACAGAACACTTGTAAATTTACTGAATGTGATAATACTTCAAAAGTAATACTTCAAAAACGACTTATTTCCAACGGAGACTGTTTTGTCCTTATATGGACAAGTTGTTTCATTCCGCACCGATTTTGTTACTTGTAGCACTTGTAGTTCAATGGGCCATAGACGGTGAACCGACTCATCGCCAAATAAGTTGGTTAGTCAAAAACAACATACGAGTATTTGCATGTACACTTTTAATATCTCGAAACGATAAATTCCGAGTTAAATCATTTCTACTTGTAAGCCCAGATACAGGACAGCGCACAAATTGCAATACAATAAGAAATTCAAATAACTTTGTTTTTCACATGTTATATAAATTTCCATAATAGCGATTTTTTGAAAAACTCTCAATATCTCAAAACGATAAATTCCAAGTCAAGTCATTTCTACTTGTAAGCCCAGATACAGGGCTACCCACTAATTGTGCTACAATAAAAAATTCAGATAACTTTTTTTCACATGTTATATCAATATTTTAAAATAGCGATTTTTGCGGTAATGTTTTAAGTCTTAAGTTTCAAGGCACCACATTGCTTAGTTTTTTCATTTGAGCCATCAAAAGTAGAGGATCTCAGTGATTTTGTGAACGTGGAAGTCCAACCAATATTAAAGCCGAGTTAGATTATACTGATGAGTGGTCTCCTTCGTTTACTACTGTAACATGTTGGGTAGCAGAGTTTAAACGAGGCCGTACGAACTGTTCGACGAATTGTTCGACCAGTTGAGGTGTCCACGTTAGACATAGTTAAGAAAATTCACAAAACGGTATTGGATGATCGTCGGCTGAAGGTGCGTAAACTAGCTAGCAAAAAGCTATACATCGTATATAACCGAAGATTTGAAGATGATAGAGCTGTGCGCAAGATGGGTGCCGCGCTTGCTGTCAATAGAGCAAAAAGAGCGTCGTGAAGATGTTTCAGTAGAGTGCTTGGCGATGTTTCATCGCAATAAAGCCGAATTTTTGCGTCGATATATACCCATAAATGAAACAAGGGTCCACCACTTCACACCTGAGACAAAAGAACAGTCAGATCAATGGGCTAGAATGGTAGAATCGTGTTCAGAGAAGGCTACATCCGCAGAAAAGTTTTTGACGTCTGTTTTTTAGGATGCGCATGGTATTGTTTTTATTGATTATCTTCAAGAGGACAAAAACCTTCAGAGGCGAATGTTGTGCTAAATTGTCAACAATGACGGTTGATGGCTATTTGAATGAGTTTGACAGTTCTTACTATAGGATGGCGCATAAGCAACGTTAAGATTTGATCAGTGAATACGTTTTTTGTTTAAATCTTCTTTTCGTCTCTTTACAGAATTAACAAAATAATATTTGGGAAATGTATGATGGAAAGACTCAGCATAGAACAAAGAATCAAAGTTGTTCAATTTTACTTTGAAGGTCAGCATCCGATCATTCAGATCATATCGAAATTGCTTTCATGTTCGAAATGTCTGTGATCTTCCGCGTGTTGGAAGACCTCGTGTAGTTCGTATGAAGTGGGCATTGCTTGAGTGCAAGCAAGTCTTGAGGAAAACCCCGAAACTTCCACCAGGCGACGTTCTCGGCAGTTAGAGATGTCTAAGCGATCTTTGCAAAGAATTTTACATACATATGTTACATCTTTTCCCATATAAGATGCAATTGGTTCACGAGTTAAAAACCAAATAATGCAAAAGAACGCACTCAATATAATCGCCGTTAACGTTACTTATGCGCCACCCTTTATAAACAGAGTATTGAATCCATTGAATATCGCTGGAAAAAATGTATCCAGCTAAAAGGAGACTATGTTCAAAAATAAAGAAAATGTTTCCCAACTTTTTTATGTCTGCTTTGTTTGTTAGGTCGGCTAGTTTTGGGAACGCTCTCGTAGATATATCTTTTTTTTACCAGTGGAAAATCATATTTTTCTGTATTCAATAAACGAGCTCACATCATCGCATATATCAAATCCCAAGGTGTATAATTTTCAAATAACGAATGGTAATTAAAAATATTTTTTATAGTAATTCCCAAAAAACATTCATGAGCGTAGTTGCGGTGGTCTCTTAAAATACACCTGAGCTGGGATGGGCTTATCGCACATCTACTAACTACCAGCTTAATTTCATGAATAAATGGTACCATTTTTTGGGAAAATACGAAAAATGGCAATTATTCCAAAGATGAATTCAATTTTTGTATGGACAATTATGGTCCTACTGTTCCGATTTCGCGCATTTGTGGCATCTGCGATCCATAGTGTGGAGGACGTAGTAATCCATCGGGCATTGGGCATGCCAAAACACCCTCTTATCACACTCCACATACTCTTAACAAATCATATGACTTGGCTTGGTATATATTCAGTATCATTATTATATATTTTATTAGTTGGGGAATAAAAGTTAAACTTATTGGAAATGTTTTGAAGAATGACAAATTTTCTATTTGCGCATTTTTTTTATTTATTTATTTTTTTTTATTTATTTGTTCATCATACAGTCATACATTTAGCCTTTATATGAGTAATGTTTTACATATTTGGTCAGGACTTTGGTTACGGACTTTTACCTAGCCATAGTTAGATATATTTATGCCTAATTTCATCTTCTTAGCACCCTGGAAGGATTGTTGGGCGAACATGCTTAGATCAACATGGGTTTTTACGATGACCTGTAATATATCGGGCGATTCAGAAAGTTCGTTCGGCTTTTAAAAAAAATTTATTTACAAATTTATATACAAGAAAACAATTGTTTTAATCTACTATATAATTTTCCCCCTTTTTAATAACTTCTTCCCACCTCTTTGGGAGCTTTTTAATTCCTCTCTCATAAAACTTTCCTGTTTTTTTAAAAGCGTTCAACTATATTTTTCACTTCCTCGTCGTTATGGAAATTCAAATCCTTCTAGTGGTTACTCAGACTGCGAAATAGTCGGACGGTGAAACCAAAATTGCATGCGATAGGCTGTTACGATATCAGGACCATAACCATTATTAATTTTCAGCCGCCTGTGTAACGTTTTCGCCTTAATCAAATACAAATTCGAAATGTGGCATATTTTCTCTAAGCTAGTGTCCATCTTTGACGAGCGCTCAAATAATACTAAGACAAACAATCATAAAACTATATTTACTGCAATTTTTGTGTACGAAATCTCATTTTTCCAACGCCATTTAGCGTAACCCGACCGCATTTAAACAATGGATTACTGAAACCATCTATTGGAAAAATTGTGGACTTCACTTTAATATACCTCATATATCGTATATGTGCAAGAGAGTTTTATTTATTAAAACAAAGTTTGCGAAAGATGACGTCCGAGACGCGTCAATAAAAATTATATTTTGTATACCCTATTTTACACAATATTTATATCATCTTAAGAGGGGGCACTTTAAAATTATCGATCAATAACTGTTAGATTAATAATTTTTGATACAGTGGCATTATTTGACGTACACATATTTACGTGATGTGCATGAATTTCTTATCAAATTTAAAAGAATTTAAAAATGAAAATTATAAATGTAAGCAGCAATATAAGTAGCTAAATATAAATATTAAATTACTATTTGAATTATGGTAAATAACAAATTAATTTCCTATGTATAATATTTCCTTTTCCAATTACGTTCCAGTAATTCACAAAGTTGTAACACATAAAGTGCTCCGTCAGTCACAAATTTACAATGTTTTTCTACTGAATGCGCTCCATATAATTTGTAGTTGCCCCCTGTGGCATTACACTGCATGTTGGCATTGGTTTTGTAAAACAGGAGCGTAGCAAAGTGTTAAATTTGGAACGACAAAATACGTGTTACTTGTTGTGTATTTGCAAAACTGATGTCAAAAAGATCGCAGTAAGGATGGCAACCCAGAATAAAATTATCCTATTAAATATAACAGTCAACTGAAAACAATTTAAATTATAATTAGGGAAAAGAAACGCAAAACCGAAAAATTAGTAACTGTTTTTTAAAATGGCGATTTTTATGTTAAACATTTGCATCGCTTTTTATGGGCAGTATAGGCAATGAGGCAGTAAAGAATATGAGGGAAATTTAAAGCATAACCGCTCGCCGCTGCCTCTTTTCATGCGATCATTCTTCAGTTACCGACTCCATTAGCAGTCAGCAATTTCAACATTCTTCTCATTTGAGAGTTGTAAAAATTACAATGTAAGGTACGATATATGTAGATGAAATTCTGTTAAACTTTGATTGTTAACGGAAAAATAAAGGGTGTCCCAACAAGAACGCAAGATTTAAATGACTGATGCAGCAATTGAATTGTTTCTCTGGCTGTATGACATGTGGCGCCGTCTTGTTGAAACCACATGCCCTCCACATTCATTTCTTCAATTCAAGGCACGAAAAAAACTGGTTATCATTTCACGATACCGAACACCATTGACTGTTTGCGCTTGACATGTCTCATTCTCATAAAAAAAGGTCCAATGATTCCTCCAGCCCAAAATCCACACCACACAGTGACACGTTAAGGATGCATTTGCTTCTCGTGAATCACTCAAGGATTTTCCTCACCCCAAATGCGACAATTCTGCCTATTGACGAAGCCATCAAGATGGAAATAGGACTCGTCGCTGAAGATGATTTTATCGGCAAAACCAGCATTTTCATTTTGTCTCTCCAATACCCAATTAGCGAACTCCCTTCGCTGTCCATGGTCAGCTGACTTCAGTTCCTGAGTCAATTGAATTTTGTATGCATGAAGATGCAAATTTTCCGTCAAAATTCGCTGCATAGTGGATTTGGAGACACCAATTTTTTGAGCTCGGTGTCAAATTGAGGTGGATGGAGTTTGAGCGATATCATCACGTACAGCTGCGACATTTTCGGTCGATCGATCTGGTCGAAGGCGCGTTGTTGTCCTTACATCACTAACAAACCCAGTTTTGGCAAATTTATCCATTAATCTCTTTACAGTTGACTCTTTTGGAGCATTATTGTGACCCCAAATTGATCGCAATTTGCGAACTGTAGCCGCAAAACTTTCACCATTTTGGTAAAACAATTTCACAATGAGAATGCGTTGTTCATTCGTGTAGCGCTCCATTTTTACTAACCTCGTACCTACTACTAGCAAACAATAACAATTGTTCAAATGTCAAACAATGACACTTCGAATGGCGCCACCCTATATATTATTGTGTTCTGTGAGTAAAAAACCTAATAACGGTTTTAAACCGAACTCAAACAATGCTTTGAAACAAAAAAACTGAAAACCGGTTTTCTGTACTCTTCCTACAATGGCATATGTTGAAAAATTTTAATGCTGATATCGTGTTCTTGTTATTTATACATACGAATATATATTTTAAAAGCCCAAGCGCCCATATTATATTACTATCAATTTTAACATACTTGCGTAGCAAAGTTGTAATTGATGCGCTTAATGGGCTTGTCGTAGGAAGGGTTTCAAGCCATATTAAATTTTGTGTTATCGTGGTTTTCCACGCCCCCTCAAAGAGCAGAGCATATAAACATATAGTCAAAATAATAAGTACACCCTATATATTCTTTTTAAAGTCTCGTAGACGAAAATTTATTTAAATTAAAAGGAAAAACAAATACCAATTTTTGTTGTTACAACATTAGAAATAAAACAAATCCTAAAACAATAACAAAAAACAAACAATTAAACCCAATGTTTTTCAAATAGTACATAAGAAATTAATCAAAAAAACATTGTAGAAAATAATAAGTACATTTAGTTAAAATATGCAAAAAAGTAAAAAATCAAGTTTTTCTGCTAAATTGGCCGAGTTTCGTAAAAAGCCGGTATATCCACCTTTATTTTCAATTATTTTGCTGACTCTTTTTGGGAAGCTAGCAATAAGCTTCCTGCAGGTTTCTACTAGTATTGCATATCAAGTTTTTTGAACGAAATTCCATAACTGATCTTTATTTTTAAGAAACTCTTTTCCAATTCTTTGTTTCAACTCTCCCCAAAAATTTTCGATTGGATTTAAGACCGGAGATTGACTTGGCCAGTCAAGAAGGGAACCAATCCTTTACCAATTTAGAAGTATGCTTCGGATAGTTATCCTGCTTGAATGTCCATCTAAGAGGCATACTTCGCACAGCATAGTTCGATATCGTATTTTCCCAGATATCTTTGTAGTAGAATCTGGTCATAGTGTCGGTAATTCGATGTATCGGACCGACACCATACCACGAGAAACAAGCCCAAACCATAATATTGCCGCCCCCGTGCTTGACCGTCTTCTTTGTAAAGAGAACTTGGAATTTGTTACCCTTAGGACGTCGAACATTCCGGGCACAGTCGTTTCCAAATACATTAATTTTTGTTTCACCGCAACTCAAAATGTTTCGCCATTTTTTCACCGTCTCCTCCGGATCAATTGGAATGACTTTCTGCAAACGCCAATCTAACGCCTTTTTTGTCTAAGCAAAAGAAATCTTCTGGCTATCTGTTCCGCGATGAAATTGCATTTTCAATTTCTGCTGAAATCGCTCTTGAGGACACAAACGGTTCCTTTTTTGCAAGTGTTACAATACGGATATCAGTTGTTTTTGAAGTTTTTTTGGGTCTTCCGCGAGTTTCGATGAGCTTTTTAGGCTTTAAAGCATTTTGTACAAGAAATAGCGACCGATTCATAGTTTCTGCTATGGAACGAAGACTTTGGCCAATTTCTCTTAGTCTTGAAATAATTTTTCTCTCCTCCGGAGAACAATGACTTTTTCGACCCATGGCTGATTTTTTTGCTATATATTTTGTTATGAATGAAGATAGACAACAGTAAAATAAATAGCCTTTCCAAAAAGACTACAGCAGACTGCGGAAATATGAAAGAATTGAGCAATGTATTTATTATTTTAACCAAGTATGGAAATCACACCTAAACAAAACTAACTCACAATGAAAACAACGGGGAAGCTCCAGTTTTTTTATTTTTAAAGGCGTTACCATATTAAAGTTATTTAAATAAAAAAGAATTGCCATGTTTACTTTCCGTTAAAGTAACTAAAAGTAAACATGAAGAAAAATAAGCATATGTGTATTTAACTTGAAACCGAATAGCTTAGCATACATTGGGCTTAACATCATTAAGCAACAGATTAAAGATTTTTTAAGCGATTATGGTTGTTAAAAAGTAAGATGTAAATTTCATATCTACTACACCTTTTATAGATCAGCCATACATTTGAAACCCTTCCTGGCCCTACGCATGCCTAAATTATATGTACGCCGGATGTAAATACAGAATATTTATGGTCCAAACTTACGAGAAAAGTTAGCAAATTTTGAAGTTGAAGATGAAGTCTTTTCAACGGAGTCTGTTATTATTCAAGCTGTTTATGGATTTCATTACATAATTTGTACTACATCAATCCAAAACGTTGTTCAGCGCTTTAGTTACTTCCCCCCCCCTCAATGAAGCTAGCAACTACGTTCCTGCCATTGGGTGGAGTAAATAAGTATCTATTATGTTAAGGGATCTCTCCCTCTCTCACCCGTTTTTGTTGTCATTTTGACTTCCAAAGTTCAAGGCCACTTTAACGCCATAATCCTTCTCGAAGGATACAACTTTGTTTGTTCGTGATTGTGCTTTACCCATTCATTACCTGCAACATTCCATTCGTCTTTACTTCTACACTAAATTGTAGTGGAGTGCGAAATTAGTTTCGGTCTGTGATTGAAGTGGTTAAGTACGAGTATTGTGGATTTCGACGATGCGGTGGTGAATGCAATTTATCCATATTCAGTTGTTACCATTACGGTTGGATTGCCATATTGGAGTCTAAAAGCAAGAAATATTGTTGGGGTTAATAAACGATTTTTTGTCATTCATTATGGTATTATTTTCGTTTATTGCGACACATTTGAATTTGTGAAAGTGAGATTGATGTGTTTACGGACGGCAGCGTCCGAAGAATACCAGCAAATAGCACCGGAAACTAAAGCTATAGATTAAAGTCAATCAATGATCAACGATGTGGCGAGGATTTCGTTAATAATAATCAAAAGCAAAGAATAAAATATAAAAACAACAAATTATGTGATAAAAATAAAATGCATAAAAAATCAGATGGTACTGTAGCATTGAACAAGATTTTAGTAATGTAAGTTACATTGGCTTAGAATTCAGTTAAATTTTGTTTTGAATTTACAACAAACAGACAATATTGGAGGTTTTTAAAAATCAACTAATTAAATGGAGAAAGATACAGTGACAAAAATATAATCTAATCAATGAAAATGCGTTATCAACTTGCAGACGAAATGTTATTGTTTTAATGCAGATAATGCTTTTCAGTTTGACGATTGAGATTTTCTTCGCATTTTCTGTTGCATTGAATTAATTGATTTGTATTTATTAGTTATCATCAGCATGACTCATGTCGAGATATTTCATGATTCTCGAATTTAATAAAATCGTTACAGTAACTATAATACAAAATAAAGTTTAAAAAACTTGTCTTGGGCGACAAACTGCAATTCTTAAATTTAATTCTAAATTAAAATTTTTCCAATTTTTTCCAAATTTGCTCATAATGATTTTTTGTTTACAAATTATCATATAAGGTTTAATGAAAAAAATCCATTATTTTATGCATGAAATCTATTATTTCTGCATAAAAACCATGACAAATATGTAACGATATGATTGACAACTTTTTGCCATTTTGAAGGTAATCCGATTGTGCCCCATTCATTGACAGTCTTTTTTCGTAAACTGAAAACAGAAGCAGATGGTAGTCAGCTGGTGCTAGGTCTGGCATATAAAATGGATGCATAAACGGTAAATGGCGAGTCTCTACCGATGTGAAACACAATTTCTCCCCTCCATCTAAGCCTCTCCTTGCAGCTTCTGGGCGATTGGTTTCCTCACACGGTCCAATTGTTGACGGGACAGGTACGAATTAAGGATTTGTCTGTAGGGGAACAGCTGATATTAGATAATTTCCACCAAACACACAACAAAAGCTTTCTTCCTCACCGTCAATCCTGGCTTGGCTCATCGCGATCTGGCCATGGTCGTTTTCGGTTGAAGTTGTTAACTCACTTTTCATCCTCAACCATCATCCGTCTCAGAAATGGTCCAATTTTGCTGCGATTCGCTGACGTTGTTCAAGATTTAAATGGATTTTTGTGCAAAGCGTTGCTCGAGGTTAATCGAAATATCGAATTTCGAATTTCCCTTATACTATTATTCTTGTTGCTATTATTCTGTTATTCTTTCGACAATTGGTCCTCCATGGTACTTGGTCCAAAACATGGTGCTTGGTGCTTGACATCAAAATTACCTGAACGGAATCGATGAAATCAAAATTACGCGTGATTGGCTGATACAGTAACTGGGCTATAAACAATATTCATATTTTTAGCTGTCTTGCTTGCGTTTTCAATTTTATCAAAGAAAAATTGTAAACTATAGCACACTTTCTCTTTGCTGGTGTCCTGAGTCGAACTATCACAAAACTTTCTGAGTAGTCTTTTGAGTACGAAATCTTGTATTTTTAACGCTATCTAGCGTAACCTATACAAAGCGAGACACAGATTAATAAAGCCATCTATTGGAGAAAATAATGAATTTCGTTTTACTATGACTTACATATAATATGAAATTAAATTTAATCTTCAGCCTCAGTGATACAAACTTTTGCGAACAACTTTTTTTTAAATGAAGGAGTTTCTAGGTGGCAGTTAATTAAAATTAAACAAACATTTGCTCGTTGTAATCTAGAGGAAATGGGAGTCATAGAAAGCACTTTTATTGGCCGCCGTTTTCTTTCAAAAGTTTACCATTTATTGTGCTAGCAATAACGCAATTTTGTCGTGTTTTAATAAGTAACGGACCCATTTTTCTTGAGATTTCGGCTCAATCTCATCCATTGCGTTTAGTAGAGAGCCCCAGTAATGATGAAGCATAACTCACGACACCAAGGATACCATTAAATGCACGGCATGAGATTTTTCCCGTGAATATTCGGCTTGTCTTATACGTCGGATGAACGTCATTTTGTTTTTTTTTCTAATTTTACTAGAATAATTTTCCCATTATGGGTGGATTTTCAAAAAGAAAAAAATGTTCCATATTTTTTGTCAACATTACCGAACCCATTGCTTCATACAGAAATTATCGGTGTTTTTAGACGTTGATTCTTAAAATTATTATGTCAAGTCAAAACAGGGTGTCCGTCGAGAAGGTATACTACTTTGTTTTGCTGCCATTTTGGTAAACATCAATCTTGGCAGTTCATATTTGGCAATCGTGAAGCAGAGACGTGGCAAATTTATTATGAGAAAATATTTGATAAACCAACGTGTTTTAATCGTTAAAACATTTTATCAAAATCAATCATCGATTACTGTGACGATGAGAAAGTTACGTGACATTTTTGGGAGAAACAACGTGCCAACAAGATTTATCTTGTAGTGAATGATTTTGAAGAAAGAGGGTCTGTAGCTGATAAGGTCAAGTACGGACCACAACGTACTGCAAGATCGGCTGTAAACATTGCTGCTGCTCAAGAAAGTGTTCAAAACAATCCATAAACCTCAATTCGGTCTTGGTCTCCAAAAAACAAATTTGGCCACAATTTTGCACAAGGATTTGCATTTGTTTCCATTTAAGATTCAGTTGACACAAGAGCTTCTTCCACAAGACCATTTACGCCGCCGTACATATGCCAATAAGATGTTACAGCTCACCCATGACATCCTCGATTTTCATGAAAAAATCGTAATGAGTGACGAGGCACATTTTCATTTGAATGGATATGTGAATAAACAGAATAGTCGGTTCTGGGCAACGGAAAACCCTCAAATTATTCATCAGTCACCGTTGCATCCATTAAAAGTGACAGTCTGGGGTGCAATTTGGTCAGGAGAAATCATTGGACCTTACTTCTTTGAAACTGAAAACGGCGTAGCGGTAACTGTCAATGGGGAGCGATATCGTGATATGATTGAAAACTTTTTAACGCCACAACTGCATGCTGTGGGCTTGATTAACTTGTGGTATCAACAAGACGGTACCACATCCCATACATCCAGGATTACAATAGAATTACTGCGACACCTTTTTCCACAACAAGGTATTTCAAGAAATGGTGGTGTGGATTGGCCTCCACGATCGCCTGATTTGACTGCACCGGACTTTTTTTTGTGTGGATATCTGAAAAGCAAAGCTTATGCAAACAAACCAGAAACGCTTGAGCATCTCAAACAAAATATTCGTGATGAAATTAATGAAATAACGCGTGAAATGTTTGAGAATGTAATGAAAAATGTGCTCAAAAGGTCTCGCATTTGTGAGGCTAACAGAGGGCGGACATTTATCTGATATTGTGTTTCATACATAATTGCCGGCATTAAATGAAACGTTTATCAATATAAGATCCATTTTCTTTCATTTAATCAAAAATTATAAATAAACAAAGTAGTATACCTTCCCGACGGACATCCTGTACTTTGATACATTAACGGATTTGAAAATAGAAATAGGATGTATTACCTTTTAAATTTCAATCTGAACAGCAAATTTACAGAAAGCTTTTTTGTGCGCTCATAGCGGCTAGTTCGAAATCTAGGTTACGATATTCGATAATTAGGCTGCAATAAATAAGCAAATGAAAATTTACTTCAACCACGCCGTTCAGAAGGACATATAGTACTACGATATATGTATATGCTTGCGGTATATTCCAAAATAATAAAAAAACGGTTATGTAGCAAGTAATATGCGTTCTATTGTTTTTACAGCAAACGATGGTTGCAATATAGTACTTTTCCGGCGTTAGTTTTAATCAGCAGGAATTCTTCGTTCAGTCACAATTGGCTAAGCGGTGTGATTTCGTTTGGTCTCAGTTGCAAAAATTTTATCTCTAGTTTAAAAAAATATATACATAATTTATAATATCATAAAATAAGGTCGAAAAGAAATTAACAATCATTGTATTGTAAGCAAGTTTCGAATCTGCAATTTCTAACGACAACGAATTAGTTTGAATCCAACGGAAATATCCGCTTGACCGTAATGGAAAATGTGTAACACACAAGTTCCGATTTTGTTTTCCGTAGGATCACCGCAGACTTTACGATATGGAACTTTAATAGTACTTTATAATGGCAATGCTCCTGCATTAGGTTAAATATAAAGAAATTAATCGTTTAGCTACAATGGCGAGTTGTCAAAAGTAGTTATGAAACGGCATACAGTGTACCCATAAAATTTGCATGAGCACAATGATTGACAGAATTGTGATTTTTTTTTTTTAATTTCATCTTCCAATAGTGTTCAGACATGCCAGAAGTCTTTACTCTGAAATATATTCGCAAATTTTCGTATCAACAGTGTTCAGTTATAGAGAAAAAGAAAAAGGTTTGTGCCTTTACTAGTTAAATTCGTACATATTTTCGTTGTTTGTGGCTCAAAACTAGTATTAAATTGACGCTACTGAGCCAGCCCCCTTTTTTCTGGTTCTGAAAGTAGTTAAACTGAAACTAGTGGTGTCTCAGAAGGTGCATATAACTTGATAGGAATAACATTTTACACAGGAAAGAAACATTAAATTACCTGTTCAGTTTTACAAATCAGCATTGATTATGCTCCTATAACCATTCTCTTTTGGTACCTTCCATTCCAATTGATCTGCTCATTTCAATTAAATATTTAATATGTAATATATTATTGGAGGGCAGCAGTAAACAAATATTTTGTTCGTCTTACTTCGTAACGAGAGGCCACATTTTAAAAATGTGTTCTATTCGCGATGAATGTCTATTTTTCATATATTTACCCAATTACATTGTATCCAGTCAAACTTTAAATACGTTAAATGATTGTTAAATGTTAAAAAGTAAATTCACTTACATCTCATGAATGAGATATGGGGAACTTCTCACACGTAGTGAGCTTACTTTCATCTATTTTTATGCTCAACCAACGGGGCATACAGACATAAAGACTATTCCGAACGTCTTATTTTGAAAAGCATTTACTAGACTACACGAGGTAATCGTCAGACATAACAGGTGACCGCCGTCCAAATAATGATATGTGGCCGAATCGGGGATTGAACTTGCGATCATACCAAGGATAATCGCGTGTATCCACAACCGCGCCACGTTATTTGCGAATAAAAATGGATACCTTAAATGCTAATTAATCGATTGCACGAAAAACTGTACAGGGTTGCCCATATTCGACGGACCCATGTTTTTTAAAAAAAAATCAAAGAAAAAAATAAAAATTTGGCGGTTGGCAATCTTATTCATTTAATTTGTTCCAAGTAGATTTGTTTACATCAATTTTTGAATATGATATCTCTCAAATGGCCGCCTCTGGCGTTGATGGCGTATTGTGCCCTTTTTGCAGCATTTTCCATCGTTTTCGCCAACATTTCGGCCGGAATAGCGGCTTTTTCTTCACGAATGTTGTCCTTGAGCTCTTCTACGGTCCTTGGCTTGTCAACGTAAACCTTTGACTTCAAATGTCCCCACAAGAAGAAGTCAGCGGGCGTCAAATCGGGCGAACGCGGTGGCCAGTCCAAATCACCACTTTTCGACATCAAACGGCCCGGAAACAAATTCTTCAGAAAATCGATTGTTATGCGACTTGTGTGCGGTGGAGCGCCGTCTTGTTGAAACCAGAACTGCCTCATACGCTTTCGACGAATAATTGGCATCACAAAATTGGTCATCATGTCGCGATAACGCTCCTGGTTGATGGTAACAGCATGGCCATTTTCGTTTTGGAAGAAAAACGGCCCAATGACCGTTTTCGCACTAACGCCGCACCAAACTGTGACTTTTTCGTCATGAAGAGGCAATTCTTGAATCTCCTGAGGATTTTCAGTGGCGTAAATACGGCAATTTTGCTTATTTACGGTCCCATTCAATGTGAAATGGGCTTCATCGGACATGATAATTTTGTTCCAAAATTGCTCGTCATCATCGGCCATTTCGATGACTCGTTGGGCCCATTCCAATCGACGAGGCTTGTCCGCAGGCAACAATCTTTGCGTCAATTGAATTTTGTACGGGAACAAATGCAAATCAACGCGAATAATCCGTTGTAAAGTGGACCGAGCCATGCCCAACTGCTGAGAACGGCGTTTTGGGGTGTTCTTGGGGACCTCTCAACACTGGCTCGTACGGCAGCGATATTCTCGGCCGATCGCCTTGGTCGACTTTTATTTGGCCTCTTCGGATTAGAAAGAGCCTCACCAGTCGAAAATTTTTCGTATAAACGCTTAATGGTGTTCTTAGAAGGCGCACTTCTCACATTTTTTAATATTTTAAAAGCACGTTGAGTTTTCACAATTGACTTCTTCTGTTGAATGTAAATTTCAACTATTTCAGAGCGCTCGCGTGGCGTGTATTGTTCCATGGTAAAAATCTGCTTGGACTGACGCTTCAAACGCGGTATGTCATTACGCGATCTGACATCTCTGTCAAAAGTTATGGCGTTGCCAGATGGGTCCGTCGAATATGGGCAACCCTGTATTAACTCTATGATTCCTTACTGGTAAGCAGCAATAGCTCAAAATCCTGTTTGTTTCTAATGGTAGACTATATTTGAAGATGTGGGTATGTTGCTGCACCAACTCTGGTGGTAACGCCCATACAAAACCGTTCACATTAATCCTTAATTTCTTTAACAAAACCCAAGCAAATGTGTACACATTAAAAAGCTGCCTAATATTACTCGTTTTTGGATATTCAGCAACATTGTCGTGTCCATTTCGGCAACTCTTACAGAGATTGACGAATCTTTTCTAAACTGCAATAATCTGCTATAAAATTCGTCCCTAATACCGTCAATGTCAAACCTACGTATCCCAGCTTATGGACTACATTTAGCTTTGTTTTCTGCTAAAACCATGGGAGTTAACCTGCAAAAGTTGACCACATGCCAACAAAATTCATCAAGTCACATTTTTATTTGCCTGCTCTAATGGGCGTTTTTTGCTCTTTATGCATCTAATAAATTAATGTTGTTCGTTTCATTCATCATTTTGTGTGTTTGCCGAAAGTAACTGTACAACACCATAACATGATTTACGTTACGAAGACTTGAAACGATGGTAATCAATTTAGGTTGAATTGATTTTCTTTATGTATCGAAGAATTAGTTAAATTTTGTCCTGTTATAGCACTGTTGTACGCTCTTCATGAAATACGAACATTTTTGAAATTGCCTATCTTCATCGCAGCGTGCATTCAAAAGTTTCAGAATTTTCAGTTTTCCATTTTGCTATGCTAAAATTTTTCTTTTCAGTGCACTTACTAAATTCCATACAATATCTTTTCCCTCTTTTCAGATATAATATGCCTTTTAGGAATGACTATAGAATGCCACATACATTTTTAAAATTTCATACAGAAAAATGGAAGCAATATCCAAGATCTCCCTGATATTGGTTCTGTTCCTTACTGTTGACTTTAATAACTTACCACTAACACAACAACAAAAACTACAATACTATAAATCGAAATTTGTGGTAAGAGCCGCCGAACGCCAAGCGACAACTACCAGGTTACAACAGCAGCTTCTGGCACAACACGATATACATCCAGTTGGTCTAACAACATCATGCATCTCGTCAAACTTAGCCGACGAACACACCTCTTTTATACGGCATACCCACAAACAGAAGCCCGTTAAGGAAAGCAATCGTTTCCTGTCTCGGTTCTTTAATCCCTTCGCTGCATTTGGCTTGGGTAAAAAATCATCCCAAGGATCGGACGATGATTTTGAGGAGAGGGACATACTAGCAGACTATCAGGATGACAGCAGCGTGGGTTTCATTAGTCCACTGTTTGTGGATGGCGCTGCGGAAGGTGGCGATTTGAATATTTTTAAATTGTTTTGCGAGAACACTTCCATACACAACATAAACCAAGAGCTGAGGGCGAAGAAATATATCAAATATACTGAAATCGTTCTGCAACACTGCTACGTTGATGGTTCACAATCCGCAACATCGGGATCACTGCTGCCGTATCATCAACTGCAATTGCAACAGTTGGAAAGTGTCCACAACTTTCAATGGCTCTTCAGTGGCGTGGATGATCAACTGCTGGAGAATCTCTTCACGACCTACGAGTCTAATTTCGATTATTTGGAATATCTTGATTTAACGGGGAATAACATTGAATGTTTGGCATGGATAAGACCGCAGGTGGCAAGGCGTTTAAAAGTACTTAAGCTTTCGAGCAATCAGATCAGTTCGCCGCAATGTAACTTTTCTCCCTTGCATCATACTAACCTGTTGAAGGAATTACGCCTTGACAACAATCAAATGTATGAGCTGCAAGGCAAATTTCTCACCAACTTGAGTGAATTGAAAACTTTAAATCTATCCAAAAATATCATATCCGACTTGCCACGCAATACCTTTGACGGTGTCTTTAAATTGCAGAGACTTCATTTGGCTCACAATGCGCTGCAGGTGTTACCCTTCCAACTGTTTCGTTCTTTAAGAGATTTGCAGATTCTCAATCTGGCTGACAACCGACTGTTGTCGTTCCCCGACAACTTTTTTGCTTTGAATGGGGAACTACGTTTGTTGCAACTGCAAAGGAACAATTTACAAAGCATCAATAAGAATTCGTTTTACAATTTGCAAAAACTGTTGCATTTGGATCTCTCCGAGAATCATATAACAAACATTGATCGCAAAGCATTTGACTCTTTGAACAATTTAATAACTCTAAATATATCGTCGAACAATATTACGTCGATATCCTCCATACTATTCCATCCCTTACAACGTTTGCAACATTTGGATTTGAGTAACAATCGATTCACCCAGTTGCCCAGCGGTATATTCATGCATCAACGTAACTTGATATCACTACGTTTGGATAACACGCCTTTGGAAAAGTTTAATAATTTATTATCACGTACTGATGCGTCCTACGTAGATCCCACGATCCTCAAACATCTGTCACACCTGTCCGTGCAACACAACCCAAATCTAAAGAAACTATCAAAGACTTTATTCTTAAATGCCCCCAACCTCAAAATCTTGCTGTTGGCCCACAATGGATTGCAACAATTGCCGACAGAAATGTCATCACTGCAGCACCTGGAGCGCCTTAATGTGGGTCATAACAACCTGTCCTATTTACCTGAGCCACTGCAATATCTACCAAATCTACGATATATCAATATTTTAAATAATGACTACATTTGCAATTGCAAGTTATATTGGCTGGCCAATTGGCTGACCATATCCAATAGCACCCTGAGACTGCATCGACATACGCTAACGGTGTCCTCAAGTTTATTAGAGAGTAACGAGGATTTTACCTCTTCCGAAAAGGCTGAAGATTTGGACTTGTTAATTGCGTCGCTTAAGTGTTTACATGGATATCCGGGCGACATGATAACGGTATTGAAGAGTTTAAATTGCACCAAACCGGCGCTACAAAGTGCAACAGATTTGAAAATGCATGAATTGCACTCGACTGCCAAGCTTGATTGTAGTTTTACTGGAAGTCCATCACCAGATGTTATATGGGTAAGTTGAATCATGGAACGAACCTCTAACGTTGACGATTATTTCCTGGCATATTAGTTAACATTATTGTTAAAAGTGTAAGGGAGCAACAGGGGTGTGGAAATGTACACAGAAATATTATTTGATTTCGGTATTTCCTGTATGGCTACAAATACTATTAGAAGGTAAACTAAATAAGAAAGCTTATTAGAGTAGGATATGAGGTACATATTTTAAAGATGACGATTAGTTGAATTAAAAAACTCAACTTTCTAATCCGTTTAGTATTGCATTCCGAATTGGGTTAATCGTATTGCTATTGGCAACAAATATAAGATGGCGAACCTTGTTACTAAAATAAAAGTAGGATATGATTAACATGACGATTAGTTAGTTCAATCGAAAGCTGATTGTCGAACTGATGTTAGATCACCTTTTCTATTTGTTCCTTCCCTTTTCCAGTTTATTTCTGGAAACCAAACAAAAAAAAAAAACACTCGGGCATTTAGCTTTTATAGGAACTTTCAATTTGATGACATCAAATGCTGACACCATCGAGAGAGGATTAAATGATCGGACTTTTATTAAATGATTCGAACTTTTAGTTCGATGCCATCATGAGATAGAGCAGTATCTTAAAAACGGCAGTGTTCATAGCAAAAACGCATTCAAGGCGTCACACAACTTCTATAGCAAGATGTGAATTAGACACCAAAATTACGCAATCTAATATCACTATAATCATTGTTTTTTAGGTAGCTGCCAATGTACAAATGAAGAACTCTTCGTCCCTATTGGGG
>JAHXMU010026065.1:0-10267 GCA_019455685.1 Philornis downsi | reverse complement strand
CACGTCGTTAAGGATGCGTGAGGTCTAGCGCTGTCTTGGTTGAGGTACTACTCTTCCTATTGGTCAATTCTGGCCGCTTTCAATCGATCGCTTGCTTCAATCTTGTAAGTTGTTGATAGTAGAGGTCCTGGTGGAGACAGTTCATATTGGATGGTTCCTTTCCAATACCACCAAATAAAAAGCAAAACTACTTTTGGACGTTAATTCGGTTTTGGTGATCTTTTGGGGAGGGTCACTTTGACATTAATTTTTTTTTTCAGTTTTGGCGATCGTTTGAGGCGGGTCATTTCGACCTTTCTTTTTCATTTGGTTTTTTTTCATATGTGAGCCATTTTTCATCGCCAGTCACCATCGGCTACAAAAATGGGTCGATTTCGTTTGGCTTCAGCAGGCTTCAATACGGTAGAGAAGAGCTTTTGGCGATAAATCTTGTGGTTCATGTACATCGGGATTTTTTTTAGGTCAGCCTTATGCGAATGATTTTCAGTCCCTGGTGAACGGAGCAATTCAATAATTTTTATGATTTTATCGACATTTTGGACGATTAGCGTGCTGGAGGATTAACAGAACGGAATAGCTGAAATCATCGCTTTGCTGTTGAACTTGATGCCTGCCTATATTGAGACCACAAACAGCACAAAGTTTTTGGAATTTCTTCTTTAACTTCACAAAGGTGAAGATCAAGAAAAAAATCAATTCGATCATTTGGAAGGTATAAGATTGTACGCATATCTTAAATGTATCCGCAATCCCACGAATAACATTATGTTTCAATTTATGAGTTTCTTTTAGAAATAAACCACATAAACTATTATTGAAAACACCTGACGCGATATAATAGACCCTTATATATTCGGTTACTTTTCGTGGAATTGTTTTTAGAGGACGAGACAATTGTCTAGGACATCTGTAGTTCATTCTTATCGATAGTTACCTCCTACACAATAGTGTATTAATCTTGATTAAAAGCAGAAGTAAATTATGAAATGGTCTTCATCTCTCTTCTGATCTAGAAAATTTCTTAATTAATTCTGCAAATTTTAAAAGAAAATTAATGCGTTATACTTTTCATCAGTACTAACATTTATATCATTGCTCTGCAAAGTTTTGAATTACCAATCTACTTTGACATCACTGGGTATATAATTTATATTTTAGACAGAATAGCTGTCTAAGTTCCAATAAGACCGTTTTTGCTGTGTTAATAAAATAAATTGGATTTAATTCAATTATGTTACTACAATATGAATATTTATTCAAAAAAAAATTTAAAGTACTCGAAAACGTGTTTTAAGTCAGATTTTTGCTCAAAATTCCTAGGGAGCAGAACAGAACTCAAATATTTTCTGCGCAAACAGTTATTAAATAAGTTATTCTATCGGAAATATTTGTATGAAATTGTCAGGAATGAAATTATTTATTATTCGAATTCTATTAAAGATCACTTTCAAGTTGTTACACAGCTTTCTAGAACAGTGTTATGTGACAACTTACTCTTATTTCGTGTGTTCTACATTTTGTTATTTTAAGACAAATACCAGATATTTAGTTGAGATGCCATCGGAATCCATATTCCTTTTTAAAACACAACTTTTCGGGAGCTTTTAACTTGAATCATTCAACATATAAGAGTAATAATTAAAATAATATTTCATAATTCAACATATAAGAGTATAATTAAAAAATGCATAGTTTATGTTATAGAATCTTTTCCTTTAATTACTCGTAAAAAAAAGGAAATTGTGTTGTACTCCATAAATTGGATGTGGATGAATTTCTTATATTTAATACGCTTACAATCTTTTCTATTTTTAGACTTACTAATTTATAACATTTTGTTTCATGACGATTTCGAATGTCAATTTGTAAAGCTACTACATTATAGCCGTCTATACTAACCATCGTACCACCCTTGGTTACTCCTTTCAATATTAAAAACATAACTTTTTTATTCTCTATTTATTAATGACGTGAACTTTCTTCCCACCTTTTTACCATAAACGTTATTTAGTTGCTGTTAAGAGTGGGCGTAGTTTAATTTAAAATTTCATCACAATTTTTACCACTTTTGTTCTTGTTTTCTTCAACGGAAAATAATAATTTTTCCATTTTAGGTTACGCCGACAAATAAAATACTAAGATATCACGCGGATCCAGATAAACGTCCAATTATTATCAATCACAACGATAAAGAATTGGGAAAATTTCAATTTAATTCTTTAACCAACGAGGAAACAACATTGAATGTCAGCCTTCAACGTACAGACGCAAAGGAACGCGTGGCTCTAATTGAGAATGGTTCGCTGCTGATAAGTAATATAACACGGCGTGATAGTGGCCTTTACACGTGCTATGCCTACAATGTCATGGGCAATGCATCGGCCTTTATAAGGTGAAAACAAAAATTGTATTCACGTAGAAAAATTTACCAAATATTCCTTCATTACTTTACTTGTGTATTCGGTTTAGGCTACAAATTGATCCCATAGTTTTTTATCGCGTGAAAATAGGAAGTTTACTCTCGGGTACGGCAGCAGCCACAGCCTTTTTGCTATTGACCTTGATTGTGCAGGGCTTTAGAGCATTGTTTAATAGGTGAGTATACAAATTTGGAAATATCGCTCAAATTCAATTATTTCAAACATATAAATTGTATTAAATTATCACATTCTGTATTCCTCTTTCACGTGAAAGTCAATTTTACTTTATTGCATAAGTCAGTTTATGGATATGCTCATTTTCGCCAATCAATTGCGGAACGTCTGAAAAAAAAAACATTTTGTATTGAATAGATTATAGCGAGCGATTCAATTCTATTTCCACGAGATGGTGGAATTTCCAAAGTATAATTGTTTTAATGTAGCGTTGCTTTACATTTCCTACAATAGAAGGTGTGTGTGTTTCTTTTGCTTAGGAAAAGTAGCGCCCTTTCCCTGGGATGAGAAACATATTCTACCTGAAACGGAAAATCTATTCGCAGAGGGAAAAGACTACTATTTTTCTCGGGAAAATAACGATTATCATGTGGGGGAACCCTTTAAATAATTTTTTATATTGCAATGTATTCATTATTACAGATTCGGCATATGCAATAAATTCCATTGCTGTGCGTCGCGCGACAAATCACCAAGAGCTCGTCAAATATATGCCATGCTGGACAGCATTGAGAGCTACAAGAGTCAACAATTGGAGCGTCTGAGGGAAAATTATGCCCAGCAAGTAAGTAGAATACAATTTTTCAATTTATTCTCGAGTATGCCGTCTTTGCTATAATATCAAATCGCAGGTCCTTCGTATACGTGAAAATTGTACCCAACAAGTGGAATGGATTCAAAATAGTTACTCGTCTCAGGCAAAACATTTGAAAGAATTCCGCGATATGGGCTCAAGTCATTTGACAGCTCTAAAGGATCAATATTATGATCAGGTATAAAAGCACAAGTCTTAAAATATTTTGTCTCCCACGATATGAACGCAATCAGATGAGGGTGTATCTAAAAACAAAAAAGTTTCCGCATCTTTAAATGGCGACATCGTTGTGTTTTCCCGAAATCAAAGCAAGCTGAGACAAATTCTAACCTGTTTCGTCCTATTGATGAATAGAAAGATATTACAGAGTGTGCCTCAATTTATATTAATTTCAAAAAACACAACCTCCTAAAGATGCGCACACTTCTTTGTTTTTCCATACACCTCTATAAAACAAAATGGTATTAGTAAACATACGCTACAATAATTTTCGTAGGTGAAAAAGGTTCGTGAATATTCCACTGGTCAATTGAATTGGGTACGTGAAAATTATGTCTTCCAACGCAATAAGATACGCAAATTCAGCGCACATCAAGTTTTGCGTTTGCGTGAAGGCTATAAATATCAACAGCAGACCTTAAATAAAGTTCTTGAGAATCTGCCTAGTTTCTATTTTGAAAATTGTCGAGGTCGTTGTGAAGAAGATATTGCCGAAGGTAAATATGCTCAAAATTTTAATATCTGAATGTTTACGTTTTTAACCCTTTACTTTTAAAGACATCGATTTCTATTTTAAATCCAAAATGGCCTCAACCATTGATCCCAAAGGCCTGTATCATCATCATCATCTCAACAGCTCCAGTAATCCCTCATCGTTGCATAACTCGTTTAATTCCAAAGATGTCAAAGATTTACAAAAACTCAAATCGAAATTGTTGGCAAACAGTTCAACAAGTAAAACTTCCATTTATTACACACCACCGGAAGAAGAACACCTCAGACGTTCGCAGTTGAATTTACAAACATCTCCCATACACATCAACTACATTAATGAGAATCTCGATCACAGAAAATTTGAATTGGAAAATTTCAATATCAATCAACATCAATTTCTCATCAACACACCCACACAACTAATGAATGAGAGCCCCACAACTGTAAATAATTTGGCCAATAATTTGGATGGTTGTCTGAGCGATGATACAGCATTAGCATTAAATCAACTGAAAATAACATCGGATCATCCAGTGGGAGCAGGTAGCATTGAGGATAATCATTATGCAGCTACACTAGCGGATAAGCTGTTGGCATCGGGAGGTAAAAATCAAAGACACTCAGCTCATTATGAAGGTAAGCAATACATCTTTTGATAAAAACAATCTGCGCACTGTCGATATTGTATTGATAATGTGTCAAAATGTGTCACGTGTGTCCATGATTTTCCGATAGTTGACCTTTGTGAAAAAAAAAATCGACAACTTTCCCCCCATCCTGTTGAATGAAATATTAAATAGATAGACAATATCTGTTTCCATAATTCCAGTATGGGACAGATTTTCACATTTAGTAAGCTTACACGCTCACTCACACTTCTAGACTCACTGGGCTGAACCCACTACTTAACGGCGATTCCGAACGTCAGCTTATACTAGACTTGTCAATTAGTCGAAGTATTCATTAGGCAAATGAGAGGCACCGTTCGTCAAAAAAAGATTTTATTATTGTGTTGGGATCAACTTGCGCACGTCATCTTGCCACTGCCGTTCGTTTACCTATTGACAGTTGTCAAATGTATAAACTTTTTAAATTCACAAATAATCGTGTATTTAAAGAGATATAAAAAATTTTATGTAGTTCTGGTTGCCGTAGCTAGCTTGAAGGCAACTGAGGTATAATTAGTTTTTTACAACGATATTTTATTTATCTTAATTCTATGTAATCCGATTACCTTGGCAACTTTATTTATTCCTTTTTGGAAATATTAAGGTTTGCATCCAAAATTGGCGATATTCTGATAATTTTTTTCCGCCAATTTTCCTTTATAAGATCGAGGAAACAAAATTCTATTGATTTCGGGATGTTGATACAATTTTCTCTTTTTCCGTGGTTCTTGAGCATTCTTACGGTCTAAATTTTGGTGGAAGTAGCCTGAGTGAGTTCTCTGAATGAGTCACTTCGGAAAGTGTTTCAGCGAGGAGTCGAAAATGTCACCTTCGAACCGCTAATCTATGGCAATTCCACTTAGCTGTTGAATATAATGAACTCTGTTGCCTAGTTAATACCCCAGTTTACAACTTTAGTGGAGTTAGGACAAAATCGAGTTTATTTCTAGATACTGTCGTCCTTATCTGAACACGTATTTGTGCCAAATCCCCTCATAAGTTATAGCTATTTTTGAAAAAAAAAGATTTCTGCAATTTACATAACACCTCTAAATTTGATATTAGCAAGCACATGTTTTTTGTTGTTGTTATTGTTATGTTCTTAAGTCGGTTTCAAAATACTGTATATTTCGAGTGTTATGACAAATTTTCAAGATCTGAAAACAGCACAAAGTTTTTTTTTTAATCGGCAACGTCTTTTTATATTGATTCCTTTCAACCGAAAAGATGCAACATTTTCAGTAAAATATGGGATTAATATATAAAAAAAATTCGTTAGGGAATATGATTAGAAACTTTTTTCCTGAAGAAGGCTTTTCCAAGGATTCAAATCACACACTTGTCCTCGCTCTTGCATTTGTGCAATGCCCTTCCACAAGCATCAAAAATGTCCACGAGCTTTATTCATCATAGACAGGGGCAATAAAAAGGGCACACATTAAGTTAGCGAATTAATGTAACCAGGGAATGGCACAACCAGCCAAATGACCGCTAATATTTCAGAAGAAGCGCATTTTTGTTTTAATTTCCCTGTGAGGTTGCTGTGCAGAGCGTCTGAGAGATTTCGAAAGAGCGTAAATGTTGTTGATTTATTGTTTGAATAAAACAGTCATTCTGGATTTGGAAGAATGTTATATTTTCTACAAAAATAATGCAAAATTCCGATGAGAGCAATGCAAAATGATGACAAACGATATGTATCTCTTGATATACAAATTTGTGTTTAAATTTTTTGCTGAAATACTTCTATATGTAGAATAATTAAATGAAAATAAAGCTTATGACTTAAATCGTCACTATTATGGCAATTTCTAACACTGCTGACAATTATGTGTTGAAAATACTCTTTTCGTTTTTATTTCCAAAGAAAAGATGTATTGTGAAGATTGTTTTCGTCCCGTGGTAAGGGCAGGACCATTGTTTTGCCCACTCGTTGCAGTGTTGTCATTCCAAGGGATAAATCCTTTTTTAACGAATTTGTTAGATAAAAAACGAATAAGGAAGGGATTGATTGTTACAAAGGATTTCTCCATTTTTTGCCTCTTTCGTCGTATTTCTAATTTGTTTAAATAATCCATGAATATTACTTTTTTTGTGTGCGTTAGAGTGCAGTAACCACTAAACATTTCGAACCAGTTTGTGGTGTATAACATTCAACAACTGTATACAATCATATATTTATATATTTTTACTACGCACTGAATAAATTATTTGTTTTTCCTTCTTTGCATGATATGTTTTTATATATATTTCTTCAGACAAATCTTTTCCAAGTGGCGTGGATGTTAATGAACTCAATGAGACATTGATAAGTAGTGGAGTCATATGGTGATTCATAACATTGAAGCGGCAGGATGGTTTTTCGTTTCGATGCATTGAGTTCTGGAATTTGGAGAAAGCATTTTTAACGATTAAGTCTAATGCAGAGGGCTGTGGCGGGTTTTCTTTGAAATTTTTAAAATTACTATTCCCCCTATATATTTGCTGTTTAAAGGGATGTACCAGTTTCTAGATGTTCTCCAGTTGAAAATTAATTATGTGTTTGATACGTTTTGTGATTGTATGTCGGAGAATAG
This sequence comes from Philornis downsi, assembly GCA_019455685.1. Lineage (NCBI taxonomy): Eukaryota > Metazoa > Arthropoda > Insecta > Diptera > Muscidae > Philornis > Philornis downsi. The sequence continues at coordinate 3,060 of JAHXMU010026065.1, read as the reverse complement.
ACTTTGTGTTAAAGCATCTAAGTTCAAAACTTTTCTTTATTTGAACCGAAGTGAAGAGGTTTTTCGCGTAGTTCGTAATGGTTCTAATATACAGTTTGTGCATTACATGAAATGTTTGGGAGTTTTTTTAGATGATAAGCTGCGCCTTGAGAAGCATATTAATCACGATATTATCTGCGTTAACTATCCATTAAGGCAATTATATATTACTAATTTATCGCATTCGGTATATGTGAAAAAGCAACTGTTTCATGTTTTGCATGTTATGCCAAATATTATGTACTGCTTAGAGGTTTACTCTGCTACTAATCAGAAATATATGAAGCACCTTCAATCATCTTTGAACAGAGATGCTCGTTACATCTTTTCTCTTAAGAGGCGTGTGCATATAAAACCTTTTGTGGTTAAATTTCTGGGGTGTCTGCTCTTAGATAGGTGACTATTGTTTCTTTACATATTAACGACTATTTAACTTTATGAGTGAGTATTATTTATTCGATGTACAGGGTGTCCGTCGAGAGGATATACTACTTTGTTTTGCCGCCATTTTGGTAAACATTAGTCTTGACCGTTCATATTTGGCAGTCGTGAAGTAGAGACGTGGCAAATTTATTATGAAAAAATATTCGATAAATCAACGTGTTTTAATCGTTAAAACATTTTATCAAAATCAATCATCGATTACTGTGACGATGAGAAAGTTAAGTGAAATTTTTCGGATAAACAACGTGCCTACAAGACCCACTATTTATCGTGTAGTGAATGATTTCGAGAAAGAGGGTCTGTAGCTGATAGGGCCGAGCATGGACCACAACGTACTGCAAGATCTGCAGAAAATATTACTGCTGCTCAAGAAAGTATTCAAAACAATCCATCAACCTCAATTCGACGCCGTGCTCAGCAGCTTAGTCTTCAAAGAACAACTTTGGTCACAATTTTGCATAAGGATTTGCATTTGTTTCCATTTTATATTCGATTGACACAAGAGCTTCTTCCACAAGACCATTTACGCCGCCGTACATATGCCAATAGGATGTTACAGCTCGCCCATGACATCCCCGATTTTCATAAAAAAAATCATAATGAGTGACGAAGCACATTTTCATTTCAATGGATATGTGAATAAACAGAATAGTCGGTTCTGGACAATGGAAAATTCTCAAATTATTCATCAGTCACCTTTGCATCCATTAAAAGTGACAGTCTGGGGTGCACTTTAGTCAGGAGAAATCATTGGATTTTACTTCTTTGAAACTGAAAACCGCGTAGCGGTAGCTGTCAATGGGGAGCGATATCGTGATATGATTGAAAACTTGTTAACGCCACAACTGCATGCTTTGGGCTTGATTAACATGTGGTATCAACAAGACGGTGCCACATCGCATACAGCCAGGATTACAAATGGAATTACTGCGAGACCTCTTTCCACAACAAGTTATTTCAACAAATGGTGATGTTGATTGGCCTCCACGGTCGCCTGATTTGACTGCTCCGGACTTCTCTTTGTGGGGATATCTGAAAAGCAAAGTTTATGCAAACAAACCAGAAACGCTTGAGCAACTCAAACAAAATATTCTTGATTAAAATAATGAAATACCGCGTGAAATGTTTGAGAATGTAATGAAAAATGTGCTCAAAAGGGCTCGCATTTGTGAGGCTAACAGAGGCGGATATTTATCTGATATTGTGTTTCATACATAATTGCCGACATTAAATAAAACATTTATCAATATAAGATCCATTCTCTTTCATTTAATCAAAAATAAACAACAATAATAATAATAATTGTAAGAAGCTTTAAATCACAAAATTGTCAAATAAATAAATGAAAGTAGCTTAGCTTACTTCTACTTACTGAAGCAAAGAGGGAATTTTCTGCCAAAAAAAAAGAAGATTTTTAAAACCATTTTATTGATTTCTGGGCACCTGAGATGGCAACATTGGTTCGGTGTCGTAATGCATTCTATCGTAACAAATTATTTATTAATTATTTCTAAGAAATATGTGTTCTGTTAGTGGAAACATTTTTTCTCCCTACGAATTTTCCAATAGAAGATTTATTTATTTACTTTTAGAAAACTCTGAATGTGGAATCTGCCGTCCTTTGTCAAGTATATATCTTTCTTAAAGAGATAAATGTAGTAAAAAAAATCTATGGTGTACGTAGCAGCTACCTTACATAATAAATTTACAACTTTTTTCACAAAAATTGGGGTTCTTTCGGTATAGAAATTTTATTATAATGAATTTTTTAATTTAGCTTTGTTCATTTAGTACTTCCCCATAATAAATGTACGACTATTCCTATGATAATTGGTCCCTTCCGTATAGAAATTATAAATTTTTTCCATTTAATTTTAGAAAATATCAAATGGAAAGTTATTTTCTGTTCTACGAGCCAAAAATTTTTGTATATATGGCTTTGGTTTTGTTTCTCTCCTCTAGAGGAAAATGGAGAAAAAAAAATTGGTTCCTCTCCTATAATGAAAATCCATGAAAATTAGTCCGTTTTTCTTATGGGAAACGGTTCTAAAATATTTTTAATTCTTAATAAAAATTGGGTATTCTTCCCAAAGTATCGGAAATTAATGTGTCAAACTGCGTGATATATTTTTTTTTTTTTGGTGCAAGTTTAATGTTTTTTCTTACAACTATTATAGATAACCTAAATGGCGACAGTAATATGGAGTTAAATGAAATGCCCGACGTCAAGGACACCAACGATGTGAAAAATTCCAAATCATGTCCAGCTATCTACAAAGTTTCCAAGCAACGTGATGGTACCACCGTGCACGAACTCCTTACCGAAGACCTGACCAAAGGTTTACGCCTAAATGCACCCATTTTGAAAGGAGATCAAACAGAAACTCCACTGCATCATAAACCTATCAAAGAAGACAAACTCAATATTATACTAGATGAAAACGGCAAATCTACGCTCTTTGCTTCTAAAAAAGATATTAGAACACCAGAGAAAACCGAGGCATTAACCATCGTCAATAGGTTTACCAACAATTCTGCCAACATTTTAGAGGCAGCTACACAGTTAGACTCACCATC
>JAHXMU010026063.1:0-19332 GCA_019455685.1 Philornis downsi | reverse complement strand
ATGATGTTGATGAGCCAACCCCAAGTCAAGCCAAGCCAGCAAGCAGTCAGCCAGCCAACCAGCCAGCCAGGCAATCTAACTAACACCAGACCAGGCCAGACCTCAAACCATCGACAAAAAATCATGATATTTTGAAAAAAAAGCAATTTGTTTAATTAAGTGCATTAAACCTAACAAAGACAATGACCTTTTCTTTCCGGGCCGCATATTACCGATTATATGGTCGGTCATATTTCCACTTCTCTCTCTTTTTTTTCCTTTGGAGTAGTGGGGCTAACACTGCACTCACTAGAGCTGGTGTCCACTAAGTAGGAATTCCCTTGGTTTGTGAGGATGATGACGTCTCCATCTCCATCTCCGACTGCGACTCCTTCAAATGACTCCCATAACGCATAACAAACATATTATTTTTAGGTATTTATTGTTTCAAAATCTTCGGTTTGAGGTGTTGATAATGTGTTGATGGCCTTTTGGCATTTAACTTCAACATTTTATGACTGTTTCTTTGTTAACACGGCGGCGGCGGCGGCTACGGCAGTGACTTCTTCCTTTCCTCCTAATTGAAAAATGTCCCTCTCAGAGAAGCGGTCAGAGCGCCGTCGTGGTAGCAAAAATTATGATAGTGAGAACTATTTTTTTTTTTCAAAAATATTTCGTGTTTTAGTTTAATGAACTTATATGAGTACAGATTGTTTTGGTTTAGAGGGGAGGGTCGATTTGAAATACCAAAAATGTCATTAACTTTTTGACGTTTGCGGAAATATAATTATGACCGTTTTGTTTTCGTTCGTTTCTTTTTTTTTGTTGGTTTTTTTTTCTACCAAACCTTAACAAACGATTTTTTGGGCTATTAATCAGATGTATGAAATGATGACAAACAATTTTGTTCTTTTGAACAAAATTTCCGTGTAGGTTTTGTTTTTTTGTGCCAAAAGGTGTGAAGTGTGAAAAAAACTGAATAGCGCTGTATTGGTTTAGAAATATTTTGAAATTTCGTACGAAATGTGAAATCTTGAACAGTAATTTCTGTCCACCGTTTGCAACAAAATTTTAGTATAACTTCTAAGATTAATTCTGTCAGAAAAAAGTAAAAGAAATTGAACGTTTTAAATGAACTTTCAAAATCCTTTCCGTCGCTGCTTCTACTTTTGCGACCGATCGCGGCTATCGTTCGCCTGATCGCAGGTTCAATCCCTATCATTATTTGGGCGGCATTCACTTCAATGTGTCTGACGAACACTTGGAACAGTAATCGATAAAAGTTGTAAATGCTTCTTAAACCGTGACGTCCTGAATCGTCATTAAACTGACGATCCCCTTGAGTGAGCATATGACTTTGTATTGGTGGGAACCGGAAGTTTGTTAAGTTATTTTGTCTGTAGTTTGGAATTTTATCAGGCCGAAATTGTGGCCATTAGGCAAGTGGCAGAATGGCTGAGGTAAAACGTCTTCACCACGGTGGGGAAAAACGAATTCTTTGACAGTTAAGCTGCCATTAAATCCCTGGATTCTGTCTTCCTGAAATCAATATCAGCCCTGAAATGCCACAGATCTCTTAACGAGATGACTCAGCATTTCAACATTCACCTTATGTGAGTGCCGGGCCACAGGGACATACCAGGGAACTGCAGAGCAGACGAATTAGCGCGACTAGGGACAACCTAACAGACTCCAACCGACTGGGAGTCCGGGCATGCCTGTGGCCACTTGCAAGCTCCTACTGCGAGACAGAGCATTTTTAGTTGCAAATGGCAGTTGGGAGTCTGTCCGAGGTTGTAATCCATCCAGACAGATGTGGCCTCATTTAGATCTGAAGCTTTCACACACATTGCTGTCGCTATCAAGACCCGATGTATCATTGCTTATAACCGTCATCACGGGACACTGTTTGATTGAAAGACATGCAGTGAAATTAAGGGTTGCAACTAATAACTTTTGCAGGAGCTGTGGGGATGAAGAGGATGAGGAGTCAATAGAACAACTTCCTTGCAATTGGCTCGCCCTGACGAACCAGGCGGGGATCAGCAGTGGGCTCTTATTTCTTTAGAGACCTAGGAGATCTGGATGATATAGATATCGTCCGTATCGTATTAAGAGCTTCTTGCGGTTCTCAGGATGGTTCAACGGGGGAAACTAGGAGCGTCAATATCTCTAGTTTCCATGGTATCACAATGGACTATACAGTCTAAGTGAGTCTGTCTATTCAGGCTGCCACACTAACTTAACTTAATCTAACCTAACCTTGGAATTTTGCAATCATTTTCCCATCATTCATCATTCTTAAAATATCAGTCTATATATCGTTTATAGAAACTTGAAAGAAAAAAATCAAGAATTTTCTATATATGTAAATAACAAAAACGAAATAAAAGCTGTGATATTTATGAATAACACTTTAAGAGTTTTATGCCATAACAAAGCTTACTGTTGATTGAATGAAATTAGACAAGACCGTACATCTAAATGTGATTGATTGATTGATTGTTCGTTATAGGAACAAGAGAGTTATACTATTTATAGAAATACAATATTTATAGAAAGATGCAATAGAAATGCCAAAAATTTTCAAAGGCAGTCCCAAAACTAGTCGATCTGAAGTATAGATAGTATCAGTAGTTTAAAGAAAATTATTTGAGTAAAAAGTGGCAATCTTATGTTTATGTTTAAAGTTTCAAGGCGTCACGTTGTTCAGTATTTTTATTTAAGCCATCATAAATAAACGATCTCATTAAAATTGTAAAGATTGGTCACCGTTATGTAATTCAATATTTCCTCAATGGAATGGTCTCAATCCAACCAATAATGAAGCCAAGCTAGATTCTATTCTGGCACAGTATGAATCTTCGTTTACGATTGTAAAATATTGGGGATCAGAGTTTAAACAAGGCCGTACGAGTCACCAAAACGAACACCGTAGTAGTAGACCGATTAAGGTCTCCACGTCAGACATGGCTAAGAAAATCCACAAAATGGTATTGGATGATCATCGATTGAAGCCGCGTGAGCTATCTGAAATGACAGGAGATTCTGCTTCTTTGTCTATGATTGTAAAATATTGATTAGCAAAGTTTAAACTAGGCCGTACGAGCTGTTATTATGAGAGTCGTAGTAATCGACCAATTGAGGTGTCCACGCTAGACACGGTTAAGAAAATCCACTAAATGGCGTTGGATGGTTGCTGGCTGTCCGAGAACTAGCTGAAATTATAGGCATTTCAAAAAGTGCTATACATCGTATAATGACCGAAGTTTCGAAGATGAGAAAGATATGTGCAAGATGGGTGCCGCGTTTGCTTTGAATACAGCAAAAACAGTGTCGTGAAGATGCTTCAGTAGAGAGTTTGGCGATGTTTCACAGCAATAAAACCGAATTTTGCAACGATTTACAACCATGGATAAGACGTGGGTTCACCTTTTTACATTTGAAGAAAAGGAACAGTAAAAGCGATGGTTCGCAATGGGAGAATCGTGTCCAAAGAAGTTGAGGAGGAGGTTCCATCTACAGGCAAAGTCATGGCTTCTGTTTTTTTTTTTTGAGATGCGCTTGGAATTATTTTTATTGATTATCTTTAGAAAGAAAAAAAACATCAATGACGAATATTAGGCTAATTTATTGCAGCGTTTAGGTGATGGAATTATGGAAAAAAGACCGCATTCGGCGGAAAAGGGAAATGTTGTTTTACAAAGGCAATGTTTCAGTTCACACATTCACTATTATGATGGCCAAAATTAATGAATTTAGATTCGAAGTGCTTCTTCACGGATGTTATTCGCCAGATTTAACTCCCTCGGACTAGTTTTTATTTCCAAACTTAAAAAAATGGTTCGGTGGTAAAAGATTTGCCAACATTAAAGAGTTGGAGTCTGCAGTTAATGGCTATTTTAAGGAGTTTGACAGTTCCTACTTTAGACAGGGTATAGAAGCTATTGAATATCGCTGGAAAAAGTGTATCGTAGATATGACGAAAATGGAACAAAAGCAGTGATCTCTATAGAAGACACAAAAAAAAAAAAGAGAAAAACACCAACAGGTCCAGTAGATGTTCTTCAAACTGCAGTCTTCGTTAGACTGTAGAATCTGTTGAGTTAATTTTAAGAGCAGAATGTGTGTAAGATCACTAAATGTGAGAAGCTCTACCACATCGCATGGATGGATTGCAAGGGAATTTGCTTTTTTTACATACTTTTTGATTGCCTCAATTCGAATCTGTATTTACGGTTGCCAAGGAATTAAAAAAAAACAAGGATTTAGGCAGGGCGGCAGTATATTGTGCGACCTCTTCAACATACTGTTGGAGATGATTATGAGGAAAGCTGCAGTTAACACGTTTGGTACTATCTGTAACAAAAGCCATATGAGTATGTTACTCGTATAAGCAGAAGACTTAGACATGGCCATGAAACTGCGAGATGTTACTGCAGCCTTCTCAAACATCGAGAAGGAAGCAGCGACAATGCTGCGAAATAAGGACAAAACAAAGTTATTGGTTTCAACGAATAGAGAGTCTACTCGTTTGGGACGCTGTGTGAACGTTGACAACTATAATATTGAAGTGGTGGAAGAACTCATCTACCTCGGTTCCGCTGTAATCAAAACGAATGATATCAGCATGAAGATATAGAGGAGAGTGTTGCTTACTAACAGATGTTACTATGGTTAAGTTATTAACTATTTTTGAAATAAATTGAATATTTTCCAAAACATTCATTGCATTTTCTTTCAAACAACATTATAAACGTTTTTATAGTTTATGATTTAAACTGGGTTTTAATAGTTATTGCCAGCAATAAGGCCATTAATCAGTTGTTAATAAATTTAAAAATGTAGCTAACTGACAACTTCCTTTCTTCCTTCCTTTCCTTGGCACCTCCGCCACACTCACACACACATACACGCAATGTACAAATTTAACTATTGTAATGATTACCTCCCTTCTCTCTCTTCCTTCCTTCCTTCCTTGAGCTGCAACAATACTCTTTTGTAACAATAGCATTTTAGTTGCCATTAAACAGCCAGCAACTTGTTAATTAGCAATTGAAAATAAATGATGTGTAATTTTCTTTGTAACAAAAAGTATCAACAGAAGAAACAAATACGAAAAAAAAAACCCAACGCCATTAATTAAAATGAATATCAACTGAGTTGCAAAAAATCAAACAAAAAAAAAAGGAAAAAAAACGTTAATGCAACTGGCCGTTGCTGAACAACGATAAAGTCTTTTGTTCGCCAAATTATTTTTAACGCAAAGTGGAACCGCCGGTTTTTTGCTCCACGTACTTCCTCCACCCTAGCAAGCGGATTCAGTGCGATTTGGTGATTCGTCGTTGACCATTCATTTGCACCCGCGTCACCATCACCATCACCACCATCATTATCATCATCATCAGCAGCAGAATGTTCGCCGTGGCGACCATCGTCGCTGGTGTCATAGTCGTCATTCATACGACTCATTAAAATTGCATTTAAAAACTTGCAAGGAACAAAAAAAAAAAAAAATACAAAAATATAAAAAAAGAAACCCGTAAAAATGACACAAAAGTATGCAGGCTTTATGGGACTAAATCGCCTGACTTTTCCCCGGCGTCGTGCGTGAGGGGTTCTCTAATTTATGGGTGTTAAACATGAGATCTGACAAAGCCAGCTAAAACAGGAACTAAACAACAAAAACAAAATTTTTAGATTTCTTTTAAACAAAATGCGATTTTTATAATCATTTTTATTGTAATTGCATTTCTGCTCGTGTGTCAATGTCCATTTTCGTAGAGAATGGAACCAAACCCACCCTCAAATGACACCAGTGTTGACCGTACCCGCGAGAAGACAATGGAAACTAAATGCGGATATGATTTTATGAACAAATTTTGTTCACATTTCTGTCAAGAAGGATAATCCATATGGGACATATGTACATTTTAATACGTTTAATTGAAGCCATAAATGAATTTCTCTATAAATTAATTTTGACCGATAAGAAATTGCGGCATCCATCTGCCTACAGGTGGCATAAGCAAAATTCTATATGTATATGCTCTCTCTATAGTTTATCAATAGAATATACAAATCTCATTTCGTAATGACGGCGCTTTAACAGTACTTTTACAATTCCCAAGATAGCCAGTCCCAGCTACTTCGCACATTTAAACTGTTTCCTTACCGAACGAAACCCAGTGAAACCAATATTTTGATGCGATAACCAAAAATATAAATAATAGGCAGAGGAAGGGGAAAAATTGGTTCAAATAATTAATTTTCTAAATTTACGATAGTACCAGGCTCTCAGAAATTTTCATAACTACTCAGAGTGTAGTCTAAAGTTTCGTTTCTTAGTCTGAATCAGAGCCATCTGTATTTTTGTTTCTTGGCAGGAGAAAGGAAAAATAGATGACAATAATTAATATATCTGAATTTACGATACTACCAGGCTCTCAGAAATTTTCAGAACTACTCAGAATGTAGTCTATAACAAATAAAATTTCTTTTCTTAGTTTGAGTCAGAAATGAAGCAATATGTAGTTTCGTTCCTTGGAAGGAGAAAGAAAAAATATAATAATAATTTAATTTTCTGAATTTACGATACTACCAGGCTCCCAGAAATATTCCCAACTATTCAAGAAAGAAGGGGAGAAAATACAATAGATTCAAATAATTAATTTTCTGAATTTATGATACCAGGCTCTCAGAAAGTTTTGCCAGCTACTCAAGAAAGAAAGAAAAAATACAATAGATTTAAATAATTAATTTTCTGAATTTACTATGCTACCAGGCTCTCAGAAATTTTCCCAGCTACTCAAGAAAGAAAGAAAAAATACAATAGATTCAAGCAATTAATTTTCTAAATGTACGATACTACCAGGCTCTCAGAAATTTTCCTAGCTGCTCAAGAAAGAAGGGGAGAAAATACAATAGATTGAAATAATTAATTTTCTGAATTTATGATACCAGGTTCTCAGAAATATTAACAACTACTCAAGAAAGAAAGGAAAAATACAATAAATGCAAACAATTAATTTTCTAAATTTACGATACTACCAGGCCCTCATAAATATCCACAACTACACAGTATGTTGTCTATAAAAAATTAAGTTTCGTCTTTTAGTTTGAATCAGAAATGGAACTACATGTATTTTCGTTTCTTGGCAGGAAAAAGGAAAAATAGATTCAACTAATTAATTTATCTGAATTTACGATACTACCAGGCTCTCAGAAATTTTTACAGCTGCTCAAAATGTTGCCTACAAAAAATGAAGTTTCGTCTCTTAATAGTTTGAATCAGAAATGGAACTACATGTATTTTCGTTTCTTGGCAGGAAAAAGGAAAAATAGATTAAACTAATTAATTTATCTGAATTTACGATACTACCACGCTCTCAGAAATTTTTACAGCTACTCAAAATGTTGTCTACCGAAAATGAAGTTTCGTGTCTTAGTTTGAATCAGCATTGGAACCATATGCAGGTTCCTTTTTATGAGAGATGGAAAGGTAAAAATTGTTTGAAACAATTAAATCAGAACTGAAACCAAATGTAGATAGTTTCGTTTCTTGGTCCGAATCAGAAATTAAACCAACTGCATTTTTGTCCCTTGGCAGAGGAAAGGAAAAATTGGTTCATTTTCTAAATTTACGATGCCAGGCTCTCAGAAATTTTCGCAACTGCTCAATTGAAACCTTTCAGTAGTATCTCTAATTAGCATCTTATTAACAACATTTATCATTCAGCCTGTATATAAAGTCTCCATTGCCGAAAAAAAGGGGAAATCTAAATCAATTACGATTTTGATTTTGGATCGATTAGCTGGGTCTTTGAGAACAAATCAAGCTATTTTTTTCGCTGTTGTTGAATCTTTACTAGATTCTGATAAAAATTATTGGGAATTTTCACAGTAATTGTGCCCATAATAGGCCAAAGCTATGTGACTAATTGAAATTGAATTGAATTGTTGGAAGGACACGTAGAATTCAAAGGGATTTTCTTACGTCATAATTCTGGAAAGAAAAAATTTTTAAACGTCTTTAAGTAACATTTTAGTAACAACAATAATCAGTCACCTTGTCTCTCTGTAAGTCCACTTTGCCAACAACAACTTTTACCACATCTAATAAAATTTCGTCCATAGCGCCGCAAAGTAGCTTATCTTATCTAAGTGCATATTGTTAAGCTACTTTGCAACGCTATGGTCGAAATTTTATTAGATGTGGTAAAAATTATTGTTGACAAGGGCAACTTAGGGGGACAAGGTGACTGATTAATGTTGTTACTAAAATGTTACTTAAAAACGTTTACAAAATTTTTCTTTCCAGAAATACGACGCAATAGAATCCCTTTGAATTCTATTGAAATTTTATTAGATGTAGTAAAAATTATTGGGGATCTTCAATTATGCCAATTATGGCAATTATGCCATATAACAGGTCTGACTATGTGACAAATTGAAATTGAATTGAATTGTTTAAAAGACGTACAAAATTTAAAGGAATTCTCTTCTCTTTAAACGTCTTTAAGTAACATTTTAGTAACAACATTAATCAGTCACCTTGTCCCCATAAGTTGCCCTTGCCAACAATATGGAGGAGGTAAGTTAATTACAATTTGCATTTAGATAAGTTAAGTTACTGTGCGACGCTATGGTCGAAATTTTATTAGATGTGGTAAAAATTATTGGAGATCTTCATAGCAATTATGCCACATAACAGGCCTGACTATGTGACAAATTGAATTGAATTCAATTACTGAAAAGATAAGCAAAGTTTAAAAGAATTCTCTTCTCTTTAAACGTCTTTAAGTAACGTCTTAGTAACAACATTCATCAACCACCTCGTCTGCCTAAGTCTCTCTAGCCAAAAATAAGCGGAAGCTAAGAAAATTAAGATTTTTATTTCGATAAGTCAAACTATTTTGCCACTGTGGTCAAATTTTTATTAGATGGTGGTAAAAGTTATTGAGGGTTTTTAGAGCAACCAACTATGGCATAACAGGCTCGGCTATGTAAATAATTCTTTTCCGTCGTAGTTCTGAAAAAAACTCTTTAGAAGTCTTTAGGTAAGATTTCACATATAAAGTTTGCCTTGTCAACAATTATTATTATTGTTATTATAAATTATTATTTATTTATTATTTATTATGATAATTTTAGTAATTATTTTTAATTGCCACCGTTGCCCAATTTTTATTGGTCAGGGATAAAAAGTTTTGCTTCCAAACCATCTGTTTATTGATCGGTTGGGATAAAGTTGTATATGGCTGCAGGCTGATTGTAGGAGAACCTATATTGGGACTATCTAACACATAAAGCACCATAATTGGTGACCTATGAATACATGTTAAATAAGGAGGTTGTTTTAAAAAATAAGCTTTGAAGTCGGCTAATCCAAAATGTCTTCGATCTAGGTAATTTTCCGAAATTGCCCCCCTATGACCTCCCCTCATAGAATGCAAAAAATATATAGCCAAGGCCTTCCTAGAAACAAATAAAAAAAATCAAAGCCGTCGAGCCAATCGAGTCTTCGATTTAGACAATTTTTCGAAATCGTTTTTTTATGACATCTATCTGCTTTCTAGCCTTTCAAGTATTGCTCAGTTAAGTCGGACTATAAATTATACTCAAATTTTCATTATGTTATGTATTGGCTTCAATATCCAAATATATATTTTTGTGGTATGAAACGGCTGTTTCATGTCTTTCATTACGTTTAGACGACTGACAGTGATTAAAAGTTTCGCTCCTCGTTTTTATTGATCGATTGTGATTAAATTTCATTTGACTACAGTTTGAGCGTAGGAATGAGAGTTCAATTGTTATAACCGCTAAAGAAAAATCGTATAACATAACGCATCAAAATTGGTCTTATATAAGTACTCGTTAAATAAGGAGAACGAGATCGTTTTAAAAATAAGCTTCGAAAATGTCTTCGATGTAGGTAATTTTTCGAAATCGCCCTCCAATTATCTTTATTGCCTCTAATAGAACTCAAGAAATATGTACTTAACCAGAGCTTTCTCAGAAAAAAAACATCTTCCAGGCCCACTAATCACGAATACCTTAGATGTAGACAACTTTTCGACATGGTTCTTCTATGATGACTATTTGCTGCCTAGCCTTCCAAGTATTGCTCGGTTAAGTCGAACATTAAGTTAAAAGACGCAAATTTTCGGTGCGTTATGTTATTTATAAATCGGCGTATTTGGCTCCAATATCCAAATATATCACTTTGTGCAATGAAACGGCTGTTTCATGTCTTTCATTACATTCGCACGCGAAACCCCACAGTGACCAATAACGCTCTGCTAACAAATGAAATACTTAGACTTCATAAAAAAAAAAACACAAAACGAGAAAAATCGTTTGGGCATAGAATATTTTTCTAAAGAAATATAAATAGATATGTGAGCATTTAAGAGCTGATGAAGAGCTAAAATAAAAATTCAGTTAATTGCAATTTAACATGCAAACTAATGCAAAGAAGAAGATCGAAGATCACAAAAGCATTGATTTTTTTCCAAAGAACAAATATTTACTTCCATTTCGACACATCTTTAGTAGCTATTATAGCCATTTGTTTAAAGTATTTAAGCGTATTTAATGATGTGTTATGTTTTTGGTATTCAATTTATGCATTTTTTTGTTTCTTCTCATTCGTTATTTAATTTCTGTGAGGATGGCCAACTCATGTGGTTTTTTGCGTAATGTTTGAATGCACTTCCATCATTTTGTTCTAAAATTATTATCAACGACCACTGAACGCTGTCCATTCCACTAACCAACAGACCGTCAGCCACTCAGTCAGTCAGTCAGTCAGCTGTAAACCAACCATAAAAGCTAGCATATTAGCAGCGAAATATATGCAATTCATTAATTTGTTGTCTGCTCTTTTTTTCCTTCAAAAGATTTATCAGTATAATGAATGTTGTGGCGCATCGCGTATTCATTGACCGCTTATTGTAATGCTTAACGAGAATGTTTCCCAGTCAAACCGCAGGTGGAACAGTGGAAAATCGCGTCTATTGAGGCCTGCATATATATATAGGGTGGCGCATAAGTAGCGCTAAGACTTGACCAGTGAATATATTTTTTGTTTAATTCTTTTTTTTCGTCTCTTTAAAGAAGTAACTAAATAATACAGGGTGGCGCAATAGAACGTGCATATTTAAAAAATAGATTAAAAAATAAATACAAAAGTTATGGTTAAAATAAATCTAAAGCATTGTAGAGTAATAAATGGAGTTTATTTTTTAAAAATAACATCATCTAAATGGTGACCCTCTCTACGACGGCACTCCTCCAGCCGCAAACGAAAATTATTGAAAACTTTCTTCAGTAATACTGGTGTAATGGCTGCCATTTCACCACGTATATTCTCCTTGAGCTGAACTATGTTTCTTGAATTATTACTGTAGACTTTGTGTTTGAGGTATCCCCACAAAAAAAGTCAAGAGGCGTCAAGTCTGGACTACGTGGGGGCCATGGGATATCACCTCTTTTCGAAATCAGTCTGCCAGGGAACATTTGCTTCACCACCGCCATGGAGTCATTTGATGTGTGACAGGCGGCTCCATCTTGTTGGAACCAAGTTCTGGAATTCACTAATCTTGAACTTTCAATTTCTAAAGCCAAAAATCCGTCCAACATCTCAACATAGCGTTCCGTATTAACCGTGACGTTTTGGCCCCGCGCATTTTCGAAGAAAAATGGACCAATTATTTCTCTGCCAGAGATTGCTGCCCATACTGTCACTTTAGGACTATGCAATGGTTTCTGGTGTTTGATTTTGGGATTTTCACTGTTCCAGTAACGACAATTTTGACGGTTTACGAACCCATTCATAAGGAAATGAGTCTCGTCAGAGAAAAGGATATTGTCAAAATTGGAAAGTCTTTGCTATGAAGTCAGACTCTTACAACTCTTGTGTTTATTGCATCTTATATGGATGCAGTTTAAGATCCAATGTTAAAATTCGTTGCAAACTTCGTCGCGATAATTGTAAGACAGACGATCTCTTGCGAGTCGGCATTTATGGATTTCCTCGTACTGACTCCATAACTCTCTCAACATTGTCTTCGGTCCTAGATGTTCTTGGGTGACCATTTGCTTGCGGTTTAAATGTTGAACCTTTCTCTTTAAAACGCTTTACCCATATTTTAATTAAATTAGCACTCGAAGCTTCACTAATTCGCCGTAGTTCATATTCTGCACAATATAGTCGCCTAGTAGCAATATATGAACGAGAGTTCTCGTAAAATGCGCGCACGCAAAATGCGCGACGCTTCCCATCGAAGTGATTCCTAGCGACTAAAACTCCATGAGCCCGCCAACCCAACGATGTAGGCGCCCCCCGTTCGCGCCTTTTCTACCCCGCAAAAAAAGATGATGCAATATGCACGTTCTATTGCGCCACCCTGTACTTGGGAAAATTATGATGGAAAGACTCAGCGCAGAACAAAGAACCAAAGCTGTTCAATTTTACTAAAAATCAGCATTCGATTATTCAGATCATATCAAAATTTCTTTCATGTTCGAACTGCTCCTAGCGCTCCAACAGTTTACCGATTGGTTCAGCGTTTTGGACAACAAGAGGCTGTCTGTGATCTTCCGCTTGCTGGAAGACCTCGTGCAGTTTGAAATGAAGTGACCATTGCTGGAGTGCAAGCAAGTATTGAGGAAACCCCCGAAACTCCCACCAGGCGACGTTCTCAGCAGTTAGAAATGTCTAGGCGGTCTTTGCAAAGACCTTTCTCACACATAAGATGCAATTGGTTCACAAGTTAAAGCCAAATAATGCACAAGAATGCATTCAATTTAGTCGCCGTTAACGTTACTTATGCGCCACCCTTTATGTTTGACGATTAGAACATAGTTTTGAAAAGTCATAACATGAAATGTTGAGGAACTGATGTGAGCTTTATATGAGGTAAACCTATCCAAGAAATTTGAGATATAGAAATTCAAAGTCCTGCCGCCTCGTTTATTCTTTGTCCACTTAACGTACAGTAGAATCTGCTTGATTTCAGTCTGTTCTCAGGTAGAACAGAACACTGATGTGTTTTACCCATTAACATTTGGGCAAATATTGGGCGATTGGCAATGCAATTTCATAGAGGTATGAGGGCGATCTGACGTATAGATGGTGCCTATAGGCTGGAACAAATTATTTTAGTGAAAAGTGGCAACTTTATACAATATATGTTTTAAGTTTCAAGGTGCCACATTGTGTAGTGTAGTATTTTTACTAAATAAAAAGTAAGCGAACTCTGTGAATTTGTAAACATGGAAAAAATTGATCAATATTTCCATTTGAAAAAGGTCTCAGGACAACTAATATTAAAGCAGAGCTATATTCTTCTCTGGGGCAGTCTGCTCCTTCGTTTACAACTGTAAAAAATTGGGTAGCAGAGTCTAAACGCGGTCGTATGAGCTGCTACGGCGAACGCAGTAGTGGTCGAACAATTGAGGTGTGCACGCCAGACACTGCTAAGCAAATCCACAAAATGGTATTAGATGATTATCGGCCTAAGGTGCGTGAACCATATGAAATGATAGGCATTTCAAAAAGTGTCGTATATTGACCGAAGATTTCAACAAGATAAAGCTGTGGCGACATTTTTAATGGGTTCCGAAAATGTTCAGAAGTTTGTAAAAATTTTTCTAAGATATCTCTAGAGCTACAACCAACACAAAGGAATCCAACTTAGTTAAATGCAAAAGTCGCATTGGTTGAATTCGGTTGGTTGAATCCAACTTCGTTTGGTTGAAATCAACTTCGGTCTGTTGCATTCATTCAACACACCTAATCTGAAAACTCTGAGAGATTTCAAAAAACTGCTAAGCCCATTCCCTGGCCCCTCCTTGCTACGCCTATGAATCATTGACTCTAATTACGGCTGATTGAAACCAAATTCGGTTCATCACATTCAACTTCGGTTGATCAAATCTAACTTAGGTCCTTTAAAAATGTTAATTTTGTAAAATTTTTGAGATATCTCTACAAATAAAGTCAACACAAAGCAATTCGATTTGGTTGAATCCGATTTTGATTACTTGAAGCCAACTTCGATTGGTTGAATCCAATTCCGCCCGGTTTAATCTAAATTCGGTTGATAGGATACAATTTTGACTCGTTGGATCCAAGTTTCTCGGCTAAATTCACCTTCGATTCGTCGAATCTACGCTGGGTCCAGTCAATCGGACTTCGATTGACTAGAGGGTGCCGCGCTTGCTTTAAGTAGAGCAAAAACAGCATCGTGAAGATGTTTCAGTAGAGTGTTTCACCACAATAAAGTCGAATTTTTGCGTCGATTTATAACCATGAATGAGGCATGAGTCCACCATTTCACATGTGAGACAAAGTAACAGTCAAACCAGTGGACTGGAATGGGGGAATCGCGTCCGAAGAAAGCAAAAACGGTTCCAACTCCATGGCGCCTGTTTTTTTTTTTTGGAATGCGCCAGGGACTATTTTTATTGATTATCTTCAAAAAGGAATTCACCATCACTATTCACTATAAAGAGGGTTTAGGAGGTAGAAAGAGAGAGATTATATTAAAAAAATATATAATTTTTTTTCGGCAAGCAACATTTTACATATGCAAAATCGATGTTCAACATTTTTTTACGTAAATTCTATGGAACTTGATTTCCTTTGCTTTTTCTAAATTATTGTCAATAATTCTAAAAAAAATTAAATTTATTGTTAAATCACTCCTATAGCAATTCCAAGTTCTTCTTGAGTTTGTCTCAAATTGTGATAATAATTCCAATACCGCGTCTTCATACACTTTCGGCTTTCCGTATCGTTGACATCAAACTCTCGTTCTTTAACTGTTGAAACCGCTCACAACAACTTTTCGCATTTAAAGAAGCCTCGCCATATGTTTCTACAAGCAATCGTGCAATTCAACTGCATATTTCTTCAAATTAACGACGTAAATCAAAATTTTCCTTATAACAGACTTATTTGGCTCAAAACTCAACATTTTCGCTTATAAAAACTGCAAAATGCTGATACCGGATCGTTAACATTTCACGGTTATGGTGTTGCCAGATGTCCAACCTTACAATATGACGTTTTACATCTGACAATTTCAACCATAACCTACTAATGAGGACATCTTTTGTAACATCGCGGAGACTTATTTGTGCAATCTGCTCTGAGCACTTCTGCCCTTTAAAATTGTCAAACTTTACAACGCTAATCTCAGATTTAAAGTAAGAATATAGCTTCTTATATTTCAAAATCTAGATGGTACTTTTTGTATTTTCATTTTGATTTTGTTTTCACTTTAAAGTAATTTCAAGCCACTGTTTCTTCATTCATTACATATGCAATGCATCGAAAATGTATTCTATGTACGAGTATTTTCCAAATAGGTTGGAAATGTGCTCTAATAAAGCGGCCACAAAGAGAGTGAGCGTGGCAAGAGGCAGTTTTGGTAAACGATTGCAAATAGCCACTGTCTATATTATGAGCGGTAAACACGGGTAATTACACGTCTATTTAGTGTCAAGTATCTGTATAGGAATAACTTGAAACAAATTGACTGTGGACGTTTAAGCATACTAAGTTATGGATTGGAGTTTATTAAAGAGAATAAAAGAGGGGCGGAAGGCAAAATGAAAGTGTAATAAAGATTTTGTTACACATTTTAAGAAATACTGCGAA
Source organism: Philornis downsi (assembly GCA_019455685.1). Classification (NCBI taxonomy): domain Eukaryota; kingdom Metazoa; phylum Arthropoda; class Insecta; order Diptera; family Muscidae; genus Philornis; species Philornis downsi. The sequence continues at coordinate 3,680 of JAHXMU010026063.1, read as the reverse complement.
AAGAGTGCCGTAATAATATCCTGAAATATCGAATGCAATCATCGCAATCGCATGCATAGCCAGTATGTTGCCATCTATAGTATATTAGTTGTACTAATTTATCAGACAGGGTATTGAGAAAAAAGCATATATTGCAATAATTTAATAATAAAATGCGCTGCATCGAAAATTTCAAAGAGCGAGTGAATATGGCAAAAGGTATTTTTGGTAAGCGGGTAATTATAATACACATCTATTTAGTGTCAGGTATTTGCGTATGGATAACTAAAACAAATTGAGTTGAATACGGACATTTAAGCATACCGAGTTGTATATAGAAGTTTATTAAAACAAAAAAAAGTGGGCTGCGGCTGACAAAATGAAAGTGAAGAGAGGAATTTGTTACATATGTTAAAAAATATTGCGAAAGGAGTGCCGTAATAATATCTTGAAATATAGAATGTCATCATCACAATCACATGAATTGCCAATGTGTTTATATTACGCTCACATATACATATACATATCCACGTTACGTGTTATATAAAATGAAATGATGCACAAAGCCATCTATAGTATATTAGTTGTACTAACTAATCATACTGCATCGAAAATTTTAAAGAATATTCCGAGTAGTTGGAAAATGTGCTCTAATAAAGCGGCTGTAAAGAGAGTGAGAAAACATGGCAAAGGGCATTTTTTAGTAAGCGGGTAATTACACGTTTACGAGTATACACGTCTATAATATATAGTACGAGTATATAGTAGTATAGTATAGTATCTGTGTATAGACAATTTGAAACAAACTGAGTTGAATAAGGACGTTTAAGCACAGCAAGTTATGGATTAGAGTTTGTTAAAGAGAATAAAGGAGAGTGGATGACAAAATGAAAGTGAAAGAATGATTTTTCTTATACATTTTAAGAAAATTATTGCATATATTGCAATAATTTAATAATACAATGAGCTGCATCCAAAAATTCCAAATAATCTTCCGATTAGGTGGGAAATATACACTAGTAAAGTAGCTACAAATAGGGCGAATGAATGTAACAAAAGATATTTTTGGTAAGCGGGTAATTACACATCTATTTGATAAGAAACAAATTGAATTTTATATGACTTTTATTCATTTCGAGTTGGGAGTAGCAGTTTAATAAAGGGAGAAAGCCTGCGGATAGCATAATAAAAGTGAAAGAAAGATTTTGTTATACATTATAAGAAATATTGCGAAAGAAGTGCCATAAAAATATCTTTAAATATTGAATGTAATCATTGCCATCGCATGCAGCGCCAGTGTCTTGTTTATAATAAACTTACACATACACACAGCCACATTGTGTGTTGTATAAAAGTAGATGATTCACAAAGCCATCTATATTATATTAATTGTACTAATTTATCATACCGGGTATTGGCAAAAATGCATACATCGCAATAACTTAACAATAAAATATCAAGTTATTTCTTGATTCTTGATTTCTTTTGATGACCAAGAAGAGAATTGCAATGCGAATACAAAGCTTATAATAATATTTTATTCTCGTTTTGTTTTATACAATATTTTACACTGCACAATATAGAAACGCATTTTATTGGAATGTTTGTATATGTATTTGTTGGAATGTACGGGTATGTATAATATATTATATATATTTATGAGTGTGTGTGTGTGCGTTTGTGTCTAAATATTGCTCCAGTAATAATAAAAAATCTGTATAATAAAAACTTTTTTCTTTTTTTTGTTAAATTCTCCTAAAGATAATGAGAATGTTGTAAAACTCATCTGATGCTGAAGATGGATGAATGAATGAATGTTTCACTTTGCACTGACTGATGGCGACGGATGTCTACAGCTTCTTTTTTGGGGAGGGTATTGAGAATTTTATTTTTTTTGCTTTTTGTTACTGCCTGGCAGCGATGGTTATGAAGTTGGGAATTTGCTGCTGGTGTCGTTATTTTTCTTTTCGGGAACTATAATGTATTTTGCCCATTATGCACACAGAGCAAGAAAACTACATTACCATCAATTTTCGACCATGTTTTGCTTCTTTTTCTTTTGGACCACAAACAACATCATCAGTAAGTAATGAGGAAAAAAAAGGCGAAATATTTTCAGTTTATTTTTGCTTTTCATATAAATAAAATTACGCAGACTTTACAGACTGACAAAAGCGCATCATCCAGCAGCGCACCACATCATTGTCATCATTATAAAGCGAGCAAGAGCAGCAGGCTTTGGCGTCAGTCATTGTAACAAAATCACCAACACTATCACCATCACCACCACCACCACCAACGCCAAGCAAGAGCAACAGCAGAGCTGCATCAACGGCCACAGAGATAATAACATACATTGCCTTGGGGTAGGTCGGTCGCTTTCGGTTCCGTGCTGCCTCGCTCACTGGTACGTATGCATGAATGTATGTATGTGCGTGCACTGATGAATGTTCCGTTCCGGTATAAAAAGCACTGCTACTACTACTACACCAGCAACACCATCATTGCAATGAATGTCCATCATCATATGTGCAACAAAAAGGCATTAAATACTGTGCACAGTATACAGTATAGTGTCTGAGTATGAGTGCATCTTTCAGTTCTGTTTTTTTCTTCTTCTTACTTTTTGTGTTCAGAAATTGCTGTTATTACACACCAACACCAGCCAGAGCATTACTCACCAGCACCACCACAACTACTACCATCATGCCGCCATCGTCATCATATTGAAATGTGTGGACATAAAATATGCATATGCACATTTTATGGGAATTTATAGCTTCCAAAATTGTGCCGGGGAACTAACCACCCCATGACTTTTTTTTTTTTTTTTGTTTTTTGTTGGCATCACACAGTGGAGATTTTGCAAACAAAATACTCCTATATGAAAGGAAATCTCTTAAACTACCTGCAACTTAATAAGCCAAATCAAATATTGCATTATTTGAAATATTTCAATATGTCAGTGCTTCAATATTGTAATATGTATGTATATGAAGTGTGAGTGATTGACCGTGGCGTGACGTGATTTGAAAGGTCTCAGTCCAACCAATAGATTCTAGATTCTACTCCGAGGGAGTCTGCTCCTTGGTTTATGACTGTAAATTATTGGCTAGCAGAGTTTAAAAGAAGCCGTACGAGCTGCCAAGATGAACACCGTAGTGGTTGACCAATTGGGGTGTTCACGCCAAACATGGTTAAGAAAATCCCCAAAATGATATTGGATTAAAGGGGTACGTGAGGTAGCTGAAATGATAGGCATTTTAAAAAGCGCTGTACATCGTATATTGACCGAATATTTAAACATGAGACAGCTGTGCGCAAGATGGGTGCCGCGCTTGCTTTAAATAGAGCAAAAACAACGTCGTAAAGATATTTCAGTAGAGTGTTTGGCGATGTTTCACCGCAACAATGCCGAATTTTTGCGTCGATTTATAACCATGGATAAGACTTGGGTCCATCACTTCACACTAAAGATAAAGAAACAGTCAAAACAGTGGACTGAAATGGAAGAATCGTGTCCAAAGAAAGCGAAGACGGTTCCATATGTAGACATGGTCAGGTCACGGCGTCTGTTCTTTGGGATGCGCATAGGATTATTTTTATTGATTGATTATTGCAGCGCTTAGGTGATGAAATTATGGGAAAAACACAGCATTTGGCGAAAAATAAAGTGTTGTTTCATCAAGACAATACCCCAG
>JAHXMU010026062.1:30874-41334 GCA_019455685.1 Philornis downsi | reverse complement strand
AGGGAGGAGATGGCTGGGTAACTAACTGGCCGATGGATGCTGGCGGCACTTGGTTGTCGTCGTTGTCTGGTGCTGGTGGTGTTGGCGATGAAGTTGTTTGTAATTCCAGAAGGCCATACGAATTGATGTTAAGTAATAGCTTTAAAGTTAAATCAACTAAGCACCACAACCGAGGCAGCGACAACGCCAAAAACGACAACAACTACAACAGCCGAGTGCAGCCTCTCAATATGGTCTGACTTGCAGCGTCGTCCTCTATGCCGGCCACAGGTAAGTAAGTCTGAGACTACCACAAGTTACAGTAAATTGTGATCAGCGATTTGGCTGTTTAATGTTTAAGCTTAAAGTAGACATGCTCTACAACATTTTTAGATGGCCTTTTAAGTTTACTTCGTCCCCAATGCTGATAGTTCGCTCTCCTTGCGCTTTAACCATCTAGTTGAGCTCTGGAGCACTGTCGCTGCCGGTGCCGCTGCCGCTGGTTGTGTCTTTGCTGTTTATAAAGGAAATTAAGTTTGTGTTGTGGAATCGTTAACAGATTCTTGTCGATTACTCTTCTCTCTGCTCGGATCTTTGTGGTTGGTACCATGGGAGGATTTTCGAGCTTTCCACCTTGTCTTGACTTTCGTTGCCTTTGGAGATTTATTACGTTGCTCTGGGAGTTTATTTGTTTAAAAGGTCAATTGTAATTTTTTTACTCAGACATGATAAAATGATCGAATTAGCAAGAAATGACATACAATTACTAAAGAAAGGTGTTTAACCAATGACACCATTCCAAGAATTCGTTTCATATCATTGCAAATAAATAAATAGACTGGCAGGCATTTGGAGTTTCTGTAGCGCAAATGATGGCAAATGGAAATTCCAAAAATGAAAATGACGATAGAGATTATTAGATGAAATATCGATGTAGTTCGATATTTACAGACATGATACGAGTATGTAGACTTGAAAAGTTTTCCCTCCCCCTCTGTTTGTGATTGTGAGTTTTTCTTTTTTGTCGGAAATATTTTCAAGACTGGAGAATTTCCACGAGGAAAAAAGTAGCAAATCACAACAAAAATAGTCACCAGGAGTCACAAGCTATTTGACAATTAATCTTCTTCTTCTTAGGTGTCTACTGGAATAAACATCCTTATCTATTATACGACTCCTGTAGAAAATAATTCCAAGCGCTTCGATCTTCTGTGATTCTCCTCCAATTTGGCAATTACTCAGTGTTTAAAATTATAGTAAACTGAGTTAAGAATACAAATCAAACAAGTGGTAACGCCACCCAATACCACGTTAATTTTACTGAATTCAGTGCAATTGAATGAAATATTGCAAATATTTTCTGTAATAGATAAAATTTCTGAAAAACTCCGAAATCAGAAGTTGTCGGATTACTTAAATTATAATGAATTTATGTAGAAAACGCCGGGCCATCTATTTTTCGGTTTCAAAATTAATGTTAAGTAAAACACATATAAAACTATGATTTCGATGAAACTTTTATTTCATTATTACTCTTGGACTTTGCCGTTATGTACGAAATACAATGTTATTTAGATGACCGCTTCTGGATTGTTTGCGGAAGGGGTTCCTTTTGAGGTAGTTTTCGAACACTTTTTCGCACATTTTGGCCGGTATGTCGGCGATAACTTGACGAATGTTGGTTTTCAAATGCTTCAACGTTTGGGGATTATCCGCGTAAACACGATCTTTGACGTAGCCTCACAAAAGCACGTTTAACGACATCAAATAACATGATATTGGCGGCCAATTGACGTCGCCAAACGTGAAGTTACGCTTTCTGCAAAACTTCTCATGCAATAAAGCCAAAATCGGACGTCTTGTGTGGCTCATGGCGCCGTCTTGTTGAAACCCTATATCGTCCAATATAATCTTTAATTGTAGGTTTACGGTTGATGGCTATTCTAATAAGTTTGACAGTTGTTAATATGGGAGCTGAGGAATATCTCTGGAAAAAGTGTATCGAGCTAAAAGGAGATTACGTGGACAAATAAAGTAAATGTTTTCCAACCTTTTTGTGTTATATTTTTTGGTCGGCTAGCTTTGGAACTGCCCTGGTATGAAAATTATCAAAAAATTCACGAAAACAATTGTTTGTATACATAGTGATCCATACAAAATCAAAACAATGGAGCCGTCACAATTTTTGTATCCGATTTATCCTATATATTTTTAACAGTTATTATCAATTGTTTCAGTTAATGAAGAATTTTAATCCTGAATTTTTTGAAAATTGCAAATAGATTATACAGGGTGTCCGTCGGGAAGGTATACTACTTTGTTTTGCCGCCATTTTGGTAAACATTAGTGTTGACAGTTCACATTTGGCAATCGTGAAATAGAGACGTGGCAAATTTTGTTATGGAAAAATATTCGATAAACCAACGTGTTTTAATCGATAAAACATTATATCAAAATCAATCATCGATTACGGTGACGATGAGAAAGTTACGTGCAATTTTTGGGAGAAACAACGTGCCAACAAGACGCAAGATGCACTATTTATCGTGTAGTGAATGATTTTGAAGAAAGAGGGTCTGTAGCTGATAGGGTCAAGCATGGACCACAACGTACTGCAAGATCGACTGAAAACATTACTGCTGCTCAAGAAAGTGTTCAAAACAATCCATCAATCTCAATTCGACGCCGTACTCGGGAGCTTGGTCTTCAAAGAACAACTTTGGCCACAATTTTGCACAAGGATTTGCATTTGTTTCCATTTAAGATTCAGTTGGCACAAGAGCTTCTTCCGCATGCCAATAGGATGTTACAGCTCGCCCATGACAACCCCGATTTTCATGGAAAAATCATAATGATATAATAAAAATAAACAGAATAGTCGGTTCTGGCCAAACCCCTCAAATTATTCATCAGTCACCTCTGAATCCATTAAAATTGACTGTCTGGTATGCAATTTGGTCAGGAGGAATCATTGAACGTTACTTCTTTGAAACTGAAAACGGCGTAACGGTAACTGTCAATGGGGACCGATATCGTGATATGATTGAAAACTTTTTAACGTCACAACTGCATGCTTTGGGCTTGATTAACATGTGGTATCAACAAGACGACACCACATCGCATACAGCCAGGATTACAATGGAATTACTGCGAGACCTCTTTCCACAACAAGTTATTTCAAGAAATGGTGATGTTGATCGGCCTCCAGGGTCGCCTGATTTGACTGCTCCGGACTTCTTTTTGTGGGGATATCTGAAAAGCAAGGTTTATGCAAACAAACCAGAAATGCTTGGACAACTCAAACAAAATATCTGTGATGAAATTAATAAAATACCGCGTGAAATGTCTGAAAATGTAATGAAAAATGTGCTCAAAAGGGCTCGCTTTGTGAGGCTAACAGAGGCAGACATTTATCTGATATTGTATTCTATAAATAATTGCCGACATTAAAGAAAACATTTATCAATTCCCTTTCATTTAATCAAAAATTATAAACAAACAAAGTAATATACCTTCCCGACGGACACCCTGTATAAAAAATTTGAGTATAGTGTATTATTATTCTGTGCATCGGTTTTTGTTTATTTTGTTTTCACATTACAATCAGATTAAATTCGAAGAAACCAGTGCTGGAAAGGATAAAAACACGATGAAAAATTGTTTATTGCATAATACCTCAAATACGATTTATGAATTGGTTTCTTATGTGCTAAAACGTGTCATGTTGTTCTTTATGAATAACGCCCTTAGTTCACAATTATCTAATAACTTCACAGTAAAAAAAAGAGCATACAGGAGAGTTAAAAAGATCCGCTAATCGTGGTCTAGAAATGGATGATGCAATTTTTGACATCTTTTTACTGCCTTCTCATCAGATCCTCTTTAGCAATGATAGCTCTTAAGATAATTTTTATGACGTGAACTTTCTTCTTTTAATCAGAATTCACATAATTACTCGGCAGAAAAAAAGGGAAGATAATCAAAAATAAATCACATTTTACAGACTTCTAAGGACCCTCACGTTTCATGTTCACCACTTTCAGCGAAACGCTTTTTAACCACTCCCAAAACAACGGTAATGAAGTACTTAAAAACATTAATTCGATTCCCATTTCCACCAATTAAAGCAAAACATTTTTATAATATGTTCCGAAGACGGAATTTTTGATAGCCGATGTAAAGAAAATCGCTTTAAAGTTTTTGGGGAAAACATTTGCTTATCCTCCTTTATATTATGACCGATATACTATTATAAATCTGTCATTCCATTTGTAAAAACCACAACTACTCAGAGACCAAATAAGACATATATATGTACATTTCCTATCGCCATAACAGTTTATCTCGCTAATGACCTTCCCAATATTGTGGACTGAAGTTAATGCTACAGAGTATATAAGCTTCGATCCTAGGGAGCATTAGGCGCCTTTGCAGTTCAGTGCCTGTCTACTGATTTGTTTTTTTTTTTTTGAAAGTATTGAATCCGTTGGAATCTGCGAGCAAATTTTGTATTAAACACGAGTCTTAAGGATGCTTTTTCAAAAACAATTTTAGTGTAATAATTTATATTGGAGAAATACTTTCCAATTGAACTTTTTTTCTGACGACATATTCTGAAGAAATACTTTCTGGAACAAAAAGCGATTCTTTTGAATGCCGAAAAATTGCAACCAAAGATTTGAATTTTTATCACGCCTACATTACTCGTGAATATGTGAAGAAGATGCATCATAAAATAGTGTTTCCCCCCAATGACAACCCTATGTTAACTTCATTGACGATATCGCAATTTGTCACTTCGTCCCCATCACAAATTGTGATGAATGTTTGCTTCCTTGGATGCATTTTTTTGCCAATCAATTAATTCAGGTTCAATTCAAATAAATAAAATCAAATAAAAAAATAAATACTAAAAGTGTTTAATATTCTATATATTTGAAATGCCTATATTTATAATGCCTTTATTTCATCAGTCGCTTTGGTGTATTTAAATCTTTCCAAGAAGCATATTTCCTGTTCATATAGTATTTGGGGAACCATTGAAAATACTATTCTTTAAAATGACTTCCGCTTTTTTTGCTGGGTTATAAAAGTTCTTCTTCTTCTTCAGTGACGACTGGAATAGACATCCTTATCTATTATACTCCGCCCGTAGCAAATAATTTTAAGCCCTTCGATCTTATTCGCTCCTCCTCCAATTCGTCACACCAAGTTTCGATAATATTTCAAAAGCCTGGTCCTTCCAACGGAGTTTTAGTCACCCTATTCTGCTCCGTCCATCGAGTTCGTTGTCGAAAACTTTCCGTGCCGGAGCATTCTGCGCCCGCACAACATGACCTAGTCAACGCAATCGCTGCATATTAAAGCGCTTGACCACGTCGATGTCGGCATATAGCTCGTACAGAGCTCATTGTTCATGCGACGGCGATACTCTCCGCCTATGATGATGGGTCCACATACTTTCCGGAGCATTTTCCTCTCGAAAACTACCAGTACTGATTCATCCGCTTGCGTCATAAGCCAGGATTCTGCGCCATATAACAAGACCGGTAAAACCAACGTCGGATTTTTGATTGTCGAAAGAGGGCTTTATCATTGAATCACTTACTTAACCCATAGTAACATCTGTTATCAAGCAATACTCTCCTCTTTATCTCCATGCTGAAGTCATTCGTTTTGTTTACAGCGGAACCGAGGTGGAGGAATTCTTCCACTACTTCAAAATTATAGTTGTCAACGTTCACACAGCGTCCCAAACGAGTAGACTCTTCCTTCGTTGAAACCAATAACTTTGTTTTGTCCTCATTTACCACCAGACCCATTTTCGCTGCTTCCTTCTCGATGCTTGAGAAGGTTGCAGTAACATCTCGCACTTTTCGCCCAATAATGTCTATGTCATCTGCATATGCGAGTAACATATGGATTTTATTAAAGATAGTACCAGTTGTGTTAACTGGAGCTTTCCTCATAATCACGTTGAGGAGATCGCACGATACACTGTCGCTCTGCCTAAATCGTCGTTTTGTGTAAGAAGGTTATAAAGGTTAAGACCTTAAATATTTCATGTTGGTCCTGTACAGCTCAAGTAAAATTTCGATAAAAGGACAAATCGTGTGGATATTTATAAAGCACTTCACTTGCCTGAAATTACTTTACATGTACGGATTTTACGTCCTTATTTGGAGCAAAGCACTTACCAATACAGATAAAATTTGATAGGTATTAAAAATCAAAAATTATTTATAATCTGTCCTGTGAATTTTCAATCATAAGAGAAATTTGATACCAAAAACAAGCATCATTTATTGAATTAAATTGAAGTTCCACATATAAACGGTTGGAAAGTTATCATAATGCCACAGTTTAAAAAAGATCTTTCAATATTTCTCTGACTTCAGCTGAAGCTTGCTGTTTCTCTATCGTCTGTTTAAACTTTCCGAAAAAAGAAGCCGGGGGTGTTGAAAATAATTCCGATTCAGTCGAAGCCTTACTAGGACGTTTGCCTAGAGCAGTTGAACTGCTTCCGTTGAATTTACTGTGATCTATCGTGACATTACGACTGTTCGGAATATCCCCTGTAGAGTTAATTTGCATTCTTACCGTTTCCAGTATTTTAGCTGGATTTTTACAACCAGCAAATTTTAAACTAAATTGCTTTCCACTAACATCTGATGATTCAATTTCATTTACACTCTTAATGTTCACTGCAGCCTCTTCTTCGATTTCTATGACGCTTGATTCCTTGCCATCATCTGCCCCCTCTTCACCTTCGCCCTCACAATCAAACTCGCTTTTTGATTCACAAGTGCAAACTTCGCAAGTACATTCGCACTCTGAATCGCGCGATGATATATCTTCAGTGCAAGATGGGCAGGGATATTCCTCGGGCAAGTCGATATTGGGTTCATCATTATCCGCCTCATATTCCTCCTTTGTTATGGGAGCCCAGTGGCAATGAAATGGACCCTGACTGTAACCGGTGTTACAGGATTCGGCTGCCTGTCGATACATGTAATCACTGTCCACCATTTTCAGAGGTGGACATGTACAGCGCTTTCCTTCTACATTCTCTAAATCCGTGACATCAATGGCTAAACTCTTCTCCATTTCATTTACGATTTGTGAATACATCTCTTCGTAGGGATCGGCAATTTTATGCATGCGGGTAGTAACTCTTACAGTTTTAAGACTCTCCCTCATGATCCTTTTTACACATTGTAAGCAGGAGCACTCATGATTGCCTTCTGTTAGATCCTTCTGGGCTATTCGATCATGTAGGTTCTTGTATAATTCTTTGATTTTACATTCAATATCCTTTTGAGTGATTGGGAACATGCCTTCATATGCGGCCACAATCTGGGCTGTTCGTTTGGAAGCATGAATCCACATACATTCCGGAGTATGAACTAACTGGCGGTGCAAGAGAGGGCTGGGGACACCACCCTCACCGGTACAATGATAAAATGCTCGGAAGGCTCGTTTAATTACAGAATAACACATTTGAGCTTCTGAGCGCGTCATATCGCATTTTCGGTGCATGTCATGTAAGAGATCTTCTTTGAACAGGCGCTTTTTTGGAACGGCATCAATACGGTAGCGTATTTCTTGATAGTGAAGCAAATAATAGATGATTACACCTACGGATCGCTTTGCTTTCCTGGTTGGAATACCACAAAGCACCATCACCTGTCGTAGTAGTTAAAGGAAATTTGTGCTTAACTGTGCAGTTTGCTAATAAAGCATCGTACCTCGACTAATGTTTGGGCTACTTGATTTGCATTCTCCCGTAAAATGTCAATTGCCTGCGATTTTCCAGGACAGTTACAGTAGTTGTACGGTTGGAAGCATTCGCACACATAGTTTTGCATGAAACGCCTAGGCTGCATTTTCAAATCGTTGTTGTAAATTTCAATTCTAAATATCAAAATGAAACTTTTTAAAAATAAATTAACTGTTGAAATTTCATACAAAATATTTTGTCATTTATTGTACAGTGGTTTCAAAACCACCGGTCTGGCAAGATTGTCAACTATTAAATACCTGTCATCTGAAGTTACCTATTTAGTGAAAGGTTACGATTGTTGAACAGTCGAAGAATGCGTAAAAATAGTTAAAACTTACTACAAAAGTGATGATTCAAACGTAGGCACTTTTCGCGCATTACGGGATAATTATGGTCATCATAATCGACATACTGCGTAAAAAAATTGTCAAGATTGTAAATAAATTTGAAAAGACTGGAAGCGTTACAATTGTGGTCAGGCCTGTGCATCATCGCAGTGCACGCACTGTCGAAAATATCGCTTCTGTTAGTAAAAGTGTGGTGGATAATCTGAATTTGTAGATTCCACAGCGTTCTCAGCAATTGGGCCTGTCTTACGGCTCATTATGGTGTATTTTGGTTTTGGATTTGTACCTCCATCCATGTAGAGCCCAACTCACGCAACAATTAAAGCCGGCTGAACATTCACAATGCCATAGATATAATGATTGGATGCTACATCAGCAGGCTTTAAATGCTGATTTTTTGAACACAATTTTCTTCAGCGATAAAGCTCATTTCTCACTCATTGGTTAAGTCAACAAGAAAATTGTCGCATATGGGGCTTGAAGACCCCGAAAGCGTTTCTGGAGAAGCCATTGCATCCCGAAAAAGTGACTGTTTGGTGGACATTATGGTCTGGTGGTGTCATTGGGCCGCATTTTTTCGAAACTGACGCTGGGGGAACCGTTGCCCTTAATTTAGAGTGCCATGGCTGTATGATAACCGACTCCTTGTGGCCTGAATTTGAAGATTCAATAAGACCGATTTGGCTTTATTGCATGATAAGTTTCCAGAAAGCGTAATTCCACGTTTTGGTGACGTCAACTGGCCACCAAGATTATGTGATTTGATGCCGTTAGAATCATTTGTGTGGGGCTACGTCAAAGACCGTGTTTACGCGGATAATCCAAAACCAACATCCGTCAAGTTATCGCCGAGATAGCTTCCGAAATGTGCGAGAAAGTGGTCAAAAACTACCTCAAAAGAATCCACTCCTGTAACCAATCCAGACGCCGTTATTTAATTGACACTGTATAAGGTGATTTTTTAATCATAGTTTTTTTAAAAATCGAATAAAACACCAATTTGCATTATATATTAAAATTTTCTATTGGAATCGACAAATTGGTCTTTGCCATATAATTTTTAAAGATAATTTCATGTAAATATTGTCCGTGGCTCCGTCTCAAAATGTCTATTCGGAAGGTCTAAGTTTTCGTCACTTTTTCTAGCATTTCGGCCTGTATTCCACGAATAACGCGTGTTATGTTATCCTGTAAAACTTCAATAGTGTTCGGCTTGCCCACATAGACTAACGACTTGACATAACCCCACAAGAAACAATCAAGATGTGTTAAATCGCAAGATCTTGGGGGCCAACCCACAGGGCCAAATCGAGAGATAAACTGCTCATCAAATTCATCCCTCAACATACCCATTGTTTCACTAGCAGTGTGGCATGTTGCACTGTCCTGATGAAACCACATGTCAACCAAGTTCAACTCAGCCAATTGGGGCTAAGTTAAAAAATCGCGTATTATGGTTCCATATCGTTCGCCGTTGAAGCTAACGTTTCTTCCACGGTCGTCTTTGAAGAAAAATGGACCGATGATGCCACCAGCCCATAAACCACATCAGACTGTCGTTTTTTCGGGATGCATCGGTAATTCATGTATGACATGTGGCTGTTCATCACTCCAGATGCGACAGTTTTGCTTGTTTACGTACCCGATCAGCAAGAAATGAGTCTCATAGCTGAACACAATTTTTCGATAAAACAGCGGATTTTCATTGAGCTTTTGTAAGGCCCATTCACCAAAAATTAGACGTTGTGGTAGGTCATTCGTCATTCTATGATGAAATGGCAGAGTATACTGTACACTTTTCACTTTGACAGATGACGTTTGGACGCCATTACCAACCAATGCTGCCAACCTGAAAAACTTAAATCTTAAAAAATCACTCTATATTTCGTATATAATGGCAAGGTCCAATCATTATAATGAAATAAAAGTTTCATCGAAATCAAAGTATGTTTTATTTAACTTTACCTTTGAAACCGAAAAATAAATAACCCAATATAATGTCGATTGTTGCTATCGTCTGTTTTTGGTTTAGTACTTGGCCGAAGGACAGCATTTAGAAGACAAGTCTACATTAGTAAGTCATCAAAAAGTCTTTATTGCAAAGTCAGCGAGTCATTAGGAAATGAAAACAAAAACCATGTTTAAAAACAATACTAAGAATTTGTCTAAAATTGTTGTGTTAGATGGTGTGTAGTATGTTAGTGTAATTTCTCTAAGTGTATATTCCAGAAAGATCATAAAAGCCACCCCCAGAACATTCAAGTAGGATATTACATGTAATCTCTTTCCCTCTTTATCTGTAAATAAGAACATTCTAGAATTAAGCCTGTGATAAACAACACTATTCTGTA
>JAHXMU010026062.1:0-24135 GCA_019455685.1 Philornis downsi | reverse complement strand
AAAAAAAAAATTGTGGCAAATACAGTGTCCATGAACGCATTCACATGTCGGCCAAGTCAACATTACATTTGTATGGACGATATGAAATAAGGAGCCAACGTACAACATGATAAAATGAAATGAATTGTCAATGTTTAAACTCAGTCATGATTTTGATAAAAATGATGATTGTCGGAGTTTCCATTTCATTCTCTGTGATAGGAAAAAATAGTAATTTGTGAATGCTACCCCGTTATGGAGATTCTTAATCGACTGAAAATTGGCAGAGCAAAATGCATTAAAATCAAAAGCTTTGTTTCACCCCAAAACTTTTGAAACTATTCCATCGCTTTTATCTTTACTCACCATTCTACGACATATTGAATAATTATCTGACACAGCTAAATGTTTTCATCGAAATATCATAAAGGGTCATTAAAACTAATCCAAAAATTTCATGCAGGTGGACCGACTTATGAGCGAGGTCCCAAAACTTGTCGACCTAAGAAAAAAGACACAAAAAAGTTGTGAAAACTTTTCTTTACTTTTCAACATAATCTTCTTTTAGCTCGATACACTTTTTGCAGCTATATTCAAAGCTCTATACCCTGCTTATAACAAGAACTGTCAAACTACTTAGAATAGCCATCAACCGCAGACTCCACCTCTTCATTCTTGGAAAATCTTTTACCTACGAGCCATTTTTTCAAGTTTGGAAGTAGAAAATAGTCCGAGGGAGCTAAATCTGGCACATAAGGTGCGTGATGGAGTAATTCGAACTTTAATTCATTAATTTTGACACATCGCAATATTGGAAGTGTGAACTGGAGTATTGTCTTGATGAAACAATACTTTCTGTCTTTGCTTTATTTGGACATGATTTTCCCATTCCAGTCTACTCCTTTTACTATTTCTTTCTCTCAGGTTTGAAGTGGTGGACGAATGCCTCACCTATGGTTGTAAATTGACGCAAAAATTTGGCTTTATTGCGATGTACAACGTTTTTATTTTGTAGTTTGTTTGATTTTTCTGTATTTCTTGCTTCGGGTCTCCCAATTCATGTTACTTCATTCTATGCTGGTATGATTTTATATATTTTTTTTGTCGCTTTTCCCAGGTCAGAGAGTTGGAAAAGAACCACCCCGTTCGGCAATCTTCCAGAAATTATCGAAATTTCAATTGCAGACCACTGATAGCAAAATATGGCTCTTTTTTTTGCTCTATTGAAAGCAAAAGCGACATCCACCTTACGCACAGTTGTCTCATCTTCAAATCTTTGGTCAATATATTATACGATCTATAGCACTTTTTGAAATGCCTATCATTTCAGCTAGCTCACGCGCCTTCAGCCGACGATTATCCAATGCCATTTTGTGGGTTTTCTTTACAGTGTCTGACGTGGTCGGCAACTATGCTGGCAGCTCGTACGGCCTCGTTTGAACTCTGTTACCCCATATTTTACAGTCATAAGCGAGGGAGCAGAGTTCCCCAAAATACTCAAATAAAAGTACTAAACAACGTGGCGCCTTAAAACTTAAAACATATGTTTTATAAGGTTGTCATTTTTCACCAAAATGATTTTTCGTTCAAACGTACGGTCGGCTAGTTTTGAGACCGCCCTCGTACAGTAGCTGTATATTAAAGCAAAATAAAAGAACAAAAAGCATAGCTTACTTAATTTCATTATTAAATATTATAATTACTTGATCGTTATTGCTCAAGTGTTAACAGGCAGTATAAGTCAATAAAATGATCAAAATACTACGCAACTGTAGTCTACAAGTTGGCAGTTTACGATTCTTGGCAGTTGTTTTTAACTACACCAAAGGGACCGATGAAATAAAGGTGTTATAAGCAGCAGTTGTTGTAAGAATATTAAATATTTTTGGTATATGGTTATTAATTTAGTGGACAGACTGGTAAATAAATAGCTAACATCTGAAGTGTTATTTATTTAGTGGAATGTTTGCCATTTACGAATATGGATCTATTAATAATTGAAGAACGCGTAAAAATAGTTAACACTTACTACAAAAGTGGTGATTAAGCAAGGAAACTTTTCGTGCATCACGGCTTAATTATGGTCGTCATAATCGATCTATTGTGCAAAGAATTGACAAGGTTATAAAGAACTTTGAAGAGACTGAAAGCGTTAGAAAGAGACTGTAGTCAGGCCAGTGCATCATTGCAATGTACGCACTGCCGAAATTGTTGCTACTGTTAGTAAAAGTGTGGCGGATAATCTGAATTTCAATTCAGAGCGACTTTTTTGGTCTGTAATTGAAGATTATGAATTAGGGGATATGTATTTTCAATTAGATGATGCCACGAGTCATACAAGACGACCGATGAATGAGAAACCTCAATTGGTCACCAATATTATGCGATTCGACGCCGTTAGACTTTTTTCGAGAGGCTATGTCAAAGACCGTGTTTATGCGGATAATCTCCAAACGTTGGAGCGTTTGAAAACCAACATTTGTCAAGTTATCGTCGAGATACCGCGTGAAATGTGCGAAAAAGTGATCGAAAACTACCTCAAAAGGATCGATCCACTGCTGCAACCAATCCAGAGACGGTCATTTAAATGGCATTGTATTTCGTACATAATGACAGGGTAATGACATTGTAATGAAATAAAAGTTTCGGCGAAATCATTGCTTTATGTGTGTTTTATTTAACTTTACTATTGAGAGTAAAAAATGGATAATTTTTTTCCTGTTTCAGATGCAAAAACTTAAAAATTTTCAACATGTGTTTAGTGTTCATTAACAATTTAAATTGATTAGTTATGTGAATTCTGATTCAATGAAGAAAACTGTCATAAAAATGATGACAGTTGCCATTGCTGTAGAGGATCTGGTAAAAAGTCAGACCCATATTAAATTCATCAAACCCATATTAAATTCATCGATGATTATCGATTTTTCACCATTTGAGGCATGCGTAAGGAGTTTATAAAAATCAAATCTTGTTCATAAATTAAGATGATTAGGGGGGAAAAAAGAGTATCCCAATTAACGTCTCAGCTGCGCTAATCTTAGACCACAATCAGCGTATCTGAGACGTTAATTGGGATACTCTTTTTCCCCCCTAAATATTTCAAATACTTCAAATCCGAAAGATTATTGATTTACTATCAACCTTTAAGATTTACCCCCAAAATGACCCATTAAGATGCAATAATCATTTGCAATTAAAGAAAAAAAAAAGAATGCTGCCACTTCGAGTTCTCTGCGCTGGTTACCAGTTATCTCGCTGATATAGCGAATGACGCCTTAGGGGCATTTTTTAAAAGTGCAAATTGGTATGAGCCCTCTGCAACAACATGCCAAATGGCCGGCAATGTGCAACATTTGTATCCATTTGTTAATTCCCGCGTTTAGAGGCGGTTAATCATCATCGCTGGGGCTTTTAATAATCACAACTCAATTTTCAATTTATAATTGAGCAATTTTTCATTTAAATGAATTGGCAATTTAGCCAGCAACGCCTATGCTTATGCTTAAGCAAAACCAAGAACTAAGAAGTAAGTAGTCGTATTCGGCCAAACAGGCCAATGGCTAACACAAACTGATAATGGCAGCCAAGTGCCACCACATGCAACTACTGCATGACCGCCAAGAACATTGGGAGCGCCAGAGTAAATGCAATTATAATTATAACACACAAATACACACGCACACACACACACACACACACACATGATGTATCTGAATGAAATCATTGGTCATTACGATGGTCACTAAAAGGAGGGAAGATGCACGAAATTAGAGAAATTCATGTGAAGAAATTAATAGTGAATTTTATGAACGAAACATTGGGATTGTATGTACGATAATTTTCATTTTCCAGAATGGTCCCTTCACGCATCCCAGCAACATTTTCAGTTGAAAATAACACTAGCCAACAAGGTTTTGGACTGGAGCAGATAAATATCTTTTCTAGTGTAATTTGGTGAGCTGAATTTGAATCTGCAATTGGCAAGTTTTCGAGACACAAAAAAAAAAAAAATTATTCGTTTTTTAATATAAAAATCATTAGTTTGTTTTAAAAATCAATGAATTTTCAAAAGTGAATGGCGTTATTTTAAGATCGTTTGTATTTTGTTGGTTCAGTTTTACATATTAGAGTCCAGCAAATTGTCTCCCAGCAAGCTTTTCTCCCAAAATCCTTGATAATTTCTTTCAATTTTCATTAAATTTTATATTTAATTTTTATTACATGTTTTTTTTACTTATTATATTGAGGACATGCAATCTAATAGATGAATTGTTGCATATTGCAATTTACTTATAATTGGCCGGAAGGCTTTAAATTGCAAGCCAGAAATAAATAAATAAATCTTGTTGAGCACGTTCCCCTTGTTCGTCGCTTACCGCACCTAGGTTTTGTGGAAAAAAAACATCTAAATGCGAATGAAGAAAATGCATTTTGAGTGCCATTCGTGCATCTAATTCGTGATAATTTTTCAATAATTCAGCAACAAATTGTCTGTAGATTTCACTCTTATTGTTTCCAAGAAAACGGTTCACTATGCTCTTGAAGGATCAATTATAATTGATTGAAGAACTACTTACATTGTCCGAGAACATGTTCCTGTCCTGTCATCGATGATTTCTATTTAAGATTGTCCCGGAACCAACAGGCTACTTCCAGCAAAATTTTAACATGAAGCTGTACTTTCGAACTAGTTCTAGAATATATTGTGTCGGAAGGAGGTTTTATATATAATTTTAAAATATTGAATCGATGTTTTATATTGCTTTGCTTCGATTTTTCTATAAACGGTTCCTTTCTACACACAACGAGAGAAATATGTAGATAATATATTTCGTACAATAAGTTCTGAAAGTGGTTCCAGTACACTGATTGTATGGAAAATTTAATAGAACGGGGGCACGTTATCACAGAATTCATTCTAGAATTAATGTTGCTAGAAATGATTCCAAAAAATTTTGCCAGGTAGCCTTGTAAGCTTGCTTACATTTAACGAGCACATAGTAAAGTTGTTGAAAACGTACTGAAAAATATCAAATTTATAGAAGTGGTTGCAGTATAGAAGTACTGCAGCCTTCTCAAGCATCGAGAAGGAAGAATCGAAAATGGGTCTCGTGGAAAACGAGGACAACACAAAGTTATTGGTTTCAACGAACGAACAGTCTACTTGTTTGGGACGCTGTGTGAACGTTGACAACTATAATTTTAAAGTGGTGGAAGAATTCATGTACCTCGGTTCCACTGTAAACAAAACGTATGATGCCAGCATGGAGGCAAAGAGGAGAGTATTGATGACTAACAGATGTTACTATGGGCTAAGCAAGCGATTTAATGATAAAGCCCTCTCTCGACAAACAAAAATCCGACTGTAACAGAGGTTGGTTCTACCTGTCTTGTTATATGCCGCAGAATCCAGGGTTATGACGCAAGCGGATGGCAGTTTTCGAGAGAAAAATACTCCGGAAAAAATACGGACCCATCATCGTTAACGGAGAGTATAGGCGTCGCATGAACAATGAGCTCTGTATGAGCTATATGCCGACATCGATGTGGTCAAGCGCATTAATATACAGCGATTGCGTTGGCGTTTTCGCCAACGAACTCGATGGACGGCGCAAAAGAGGGTGACAAAAAATCTGTTGGAAGGACCAACAGAAATACTATCGAAAATTGGTGTGACGAATTGGAGGAGAAGAACAGAAGGAGAAGAAGAAGATCGGAGCGTTTGGAATTATTTTCTACGGGCGGCGTATAATAGATAAGTATGTCTATTCCAGTCGTCACCTAACAAGGTTGCAGTCCCCAAATTTGTTTGTTTATCTATAAGCGATATGTTCGTGCAAAGTTTCATACACGTCGACAAACGGACATACTTTGATCGCTAGAGGTATGACAAACCTTTCATCTGATTGTCGACATATGTTTTGTTTAGATAGAAGTGAAAATGTGCTAAAGTTCAATTTAACAGCATACGACAAATGGTTTTTACTTATAGTTTTTTATTTTATGCATTCTCTTTCAGTGGGTCAACATATTTTCCTGAAGCTATTTTTGATAACTTCAGTAGTATTTTGACAACAAATCGTCGTAGATATACTGAAGGAGAAGACGCTCGACGTATTACTAACTTCACGTTGCTGGAGCAGTCAAACGGCTAATGACAGCGCCCTCATTTTTTTTAAAAGCATCAGTCTGTTTTATTGCCTCACGGAAGTATATCGTTTAGCGACACAGTCGAAAAAGTTATCGAAGTTGAACTCAAACGCAACAGTGCTTTTGCTTTGTATTTAGTTGGATAATCACAACCAGCTATTGTTAATGACCTACGACATTTACAAGCCAACAAAATTGTTATGTATCGGACCTGTAGAAGTAACAACGATACTGGCAATATCATCAATACCTTGTTTTGGGTAGACATCCAAAAACAGCAACACCACGCGAAATCGTTTCAAAATGTGAATACCAAATGCGACGTAATCAACGACAAGGCGAAGTTTAATTTGCGAAAAATTTCAATGTGTCTGCTCGTAGCCTGGAACGCATATTAAAAAATTAACTACTATTGAAAGCCTACAGAACACCAAAAGTGAAAGATTTAACACTTGCATAAAAGACAATCCTCTCAGCAAAACCAAAGTTGTTAAAATACTTGCATGTTGTTAATGATAGACGACATTTACGTGCCAACAAAATTTTTATGTACGAGTATTTTATGATATTGGAAATACCAGAGAACGACATGGAGGTAGACTTACAAAAACTGGAACATCGCCAGAAAACATTCCAAAATGTGAACACCAGAATTCAACGTAATCAGCGACAAAGCAAAGTTCAATTGGCCCAAAAATTTCAATGAGTCTGCTCATAGCTTGGGAGGCATATTAAAAAATTAACTACGATTAAGGGCCTAAAGAATACCAAAAGTGAATGATTTAACAGCAGTTAAGCAGTTCGCTTAGCAAAATATGTTAAAGATGTTAAAACACTGGTGGCGAGTTTGGAAATTTAGTAATTTCAATTAAGAATTACAGGCATTTGAATCAAACGTTATTAAATCGATCGACTTATATTCTCAGAACGAAGATTACCAAACGTATTGCAAATTTTAGTCGAATTTGGTGCAACCAATTGGAAGATATGGAAAAAAAAACAAATTCCCTTGTAACTCATGAATGAGACATGGGAGAGTTTCTCACATTTAGTGAGTTTACACACATTTTGTTTTTATAATCACTTAACGGGAGTGATTGAGACATTCACAATAGTTGCCGATTACTCGATTGTTCGAAGTATTCGTCAGAGCCATGGATATGATCGCCACTCAAATAATGGTATGTGACTTCGTTGAGGGTTGATCCTGCGATCATGCGAACGATAGTCGTGTATATTAACCACCGCGCCACAGCTGAAAGTTATGGATATATATGTAAGGTTATTCATTTAGTGGTTTCAAAACCGCCGATCTGGCAAGGCTGTCAGCTGTTAATTATGTACCTGTCACTACAACCGAAGAATTCGTAAAAAATAGTTAAAACTTACAACAAAATTGGTGATTCAAAAGTGGCATTTTTGTGTATTATGGGGTGATTATGATCGTCATATTCCATCTACAGTGCAAGGAATTAGTAAGATTATAAAGAAATGTAAAAAGAGTGGAAGCGTTACAAATGTGTGGCACTACTGAAAATATGTCTTCTGTTAGAGAAAGTGTGGTGGATAATCCGAATTTTTATTCAGATAACCGACTGTTTTTGGCTTGCAATTGAAGAGCATGAACTGGTCGATAAGTGGTTTCAACAAAACGGCGCTACGAGCCACACAACACGATCGATTTTGGCTTTATTGGATGAGAAATTTCTAGAAAGCGTAATTTGAC
This sequence comes from Philornis downsi, assembly GCA_019455685.1. Lineage (NCBI taxonomy): Eukaryota > Metazoa > Arthropoda > Insecta > Diptera > Muscidae > Philornis > Philornis downsi. The sequence goes on along the minus strand of JAHXMU010026062.1, from coordinate 16,277 downwards.
GTTTTGTCGAGGTCAATTGGATACCAATATCACGCGATTTGGTGCCGTTAGACTACGTCAAAGACCGTATTTACGCGGATAATATTCAAACCGATATTCGTCAAGTTTTCGCCGTAGAAAATCTATAGGCGGTAATTTAAATGACTTTGTATTGCGTACATAATGGCAAAGTCCAAGCATTATAATGAAATAAAAGTTTCATCGAAATCGTAGATTTGTTCGTGTTTTATTTAACTTTACCTTTGAAACTGAAAAATTGATAACCCGGTATATCTGTGGTCACAACCCGTAACAGCCTAACTCGAGTTAGGACATAATTGAGTTATTAGCACCATCGTAGTCAGCGTATCTAAATTTATTTGCTCTAAATTTTTCATGTTTGTATCTCTTCTAGGAAGGCAATTAATCCTAAAAAACCTAATAGCTTAAGTTATTTTTCTAAATGACTGTTTTGGCATAACTGCCTAAGTCAATTTAGGATTACAACAAATATAAACATTATTTTTTCATCATTGCCTAAATCAACTTAAGTCGTTAATCCAAACAAATAAAGAAACAATTTTATTTTCCTAACTTGAGTTAAGCTCTTATTCCGAATTACAATTTCGTTTTTTGATAAACATAAATTGAGTTAAGGTCTTTTCCAAACTTAAAGTTTTTTATTTAGTCTGGAATAATAGCCTAACTCAACTTGAACTTTTTGACTTTCTTTCGTTCAACAATTCATAAGAGCCTAAGTGTCTTTTTCGATAATATCTTTTGACTGCGAGAATAAACATCTATTTTGTTAACAACTAAGTAAAGAAATTCGTTTCCCTGGAATCTGTAGCAAAGTTTTCCAAAAAACACCTTCTCCTGATTTTCAGTGAAGATTCAAAACTTTAAACTCCTGTACTGAAAATATTGAAAAACAGACTTAGGCTGTTATGGGTTGTGACCACAGCAGCAGTAGATTGATATAGTTAATTTACAAATCCTGGCTACGACCTGGTAAACTATTAGGTTGTGCTAAGATTTAAAAAGTTCCGAACAGATTTACGGCAGTTACTGTGTCCATTAGCCAGCCAGATAGGCGGACATAGCTAAATCGACTTGAAAAGTCATGGAATGCATTTGGTCAAAAGATAGTTAATACTTTAAACGTTTGCTTTGGATGTTACATTTCACTTCTCCGGGTGAAGATATAACAATTAACTTATCATACCACCCTCCGGAACACAGCGTCACTCAGCACCAGCCAGCCAGTCCACTCAATCGTACACAGCAACAATTGCAGATAGCATAAGAAGAATAACGTCCAAATACCGGCATAAAACAGGCGTTACACGCGTAATCGAAACGCAAATTGAAGTTACTTAATAAATCGAACAACCATGTTAATGCGGGCAATTTACAAACGGAATGAACTCAGCGAGACCCGAGGAAGGAACCCAGAGACACCAGTACACAGCAGACAACAACCAGACCACAGCACAAAATCGCAGAGGAAACAAGGAGTAACAGAAGGAATAAAAATCGATTGCAATCGTCACTGTTATTGCAGCAGTGAATCTCGAATGAAAAAACAGTAGGCATTCAAATATCAAAAGGTGCGAGCTTCAAGAGTTTATGAGCTGAGAAAAGTTAAAGCTGAAGTTGAAGTTGAAGTGGAAGTGGAAGATGCCTTAGGACAAAACAGCAACAGCAGCAAAGAGAATACTTGCAGTAGTCACCACAGTGTCCACATGAGATGCTTTAAGTATTTCGATTTATTCGATTTTATTAAGGACTGTGTGAGTGTGCCGGCACGGATGCACTTGCAGCAGCAACGACCAACAGCCTTCACCACAAAATGTGGTGTGGCAAAAAGTCCAAGATTACGATAAGCTTCTGGTGTTGGTCGTACCATAATCCACTGCCACTAGCAGCGAGTAAACAAACCTCACAAATACTGGAAAAGAGATATTTAAACGTGGAACACCTAATTATTATAAATAAACCAATCGTACAATAAAGATCTGCCATACCATTTCGAAGGATTTCCAAGAACTTAAGACGGACAGACGGACAAAACAAACCACCCGTCTCGTCGTATGTCACCCCCCGCCAATGGAGTCAGTCAGTCCAACTGAGCGGACCAGAGTTGACCAAATAGTCAGTCAGTTAGTCAGGTAATATGTCCATGGATTCAGTCAATTTTATTCATTGAATATAAGAACTTAATCGCCCCTGCACATCAGTCTCTGCTCTCGGGATGTGGAACAGGCATTCGTTCCACACCGAGGTACTGCAATCGCACCGCACCGCACCGCAACGCAACCATCGTTCTGTCGTACGATCACACATTTATTTGTCGCTGGCTGTTGGAGACGAAGAAGTAGTCCATTTGTTTACTGCTGCGTTAAGGATGATCCTCCATTATCGACACATTGCAAATAAATAAAAGTGGCTCCAGGGCGCAACGCCATCGATAACACAATCGCTTACAATGCTCTCTCGCAATTGTCCGTTAATTCGGCATTTCGCACACAATTACCCTCGAATATACGAAACGATCTCCCTGGCTCGCACTCGCATGTATTTTCGAAATTATGTTGCCAACACTGTTTCCTTTGAAAATTCAAATAAAATATAAGTGGGCAAAATGAGTAAGGAAACGTTTGATAAAAATTCTGTCAGTAATACAAATTGAAAATTACCGCTCTTTCAAAATTAGAAGCTCTATGGTGGAAAAATGGCTATATAATTATTTTTGCAAGTATTGTCCATCGCTGGCCATAATCTTTTCTCGTCGCTCTTCCAGTACACGAATTCTGCATCAAAAAACTGGCCGACTTTCCTATCTACAAGGTGGCGCAATAGAACGTATCTCTGAATCGATCCAGTTTTTGTTCTCTTTATAAGAATAGAAAAAAAGCTAAGCCAGGCCATCAAAAACGGGCAATAATCGGAAGGCGCGATATCTAGAGAATGCAAAGCGTCTCTGGGTAAGACCATACTATGCCCAACTAAGTTGAAAAAATTTTGATCGATTGCTTGCTTTTACGTTGTTTTTCCCCTTCCAATAGTTCATAGCATTCCATGCTTAGCTGGCCTCCCCAAATATACGGTGTGAACTTTGAGTCATGGATGTTTGGCCCTATAAATTTGTTTGCTTAAGATTATCGCAAAGAATCTTTCATTTTTGCCGTTGAAATAGATGTTTGCACGCAAGATAACGTCTTTTGGATTTAACTTGTATGACACTCAATTCAGTTGCTTCTGAATCTTTCCCCATAAGCTGATAGGATGGCAGCACAAATGAAGAAATCATGCCAAATATCCACGATGAAACACTTCATCCAACATCGCACCAAAACGAGATATGCTACTCTGATATCACAGCTTAAGAACTACAAACTTGCGAGCCCTGATGGCCTACCTGCAGAGGTATCTAAGACTAATGGCGGTGAGGTGATGAACGGCCTTCATTAGCTCCAAAGGAGGGTGGGACCTATTTTGACGGCACGCAAACAATCACCAATTTGTAGCGGATCAGTTCTTTACAACTACATATTTACAACAATTTGGTAGTATCTTTGCTATTTGCCTTGCTACGCAGCTCCAACCGGTGGGTTTGGCCGGTAGCGTGGGGATCAGGAGGCCCCGGGACTGAGTTCCCGTCTGATCATTTGGTGTTGGACCCCTAGTGGGAGCATCACGCGGGTTGTGGTTGATAGAAAAATCGCTGATAGAGACTTTGTGCTCGAATGTGAAGTAGCATAGAGTAGCAGAGGTGGTAAGATAGGCCTCACCTCTACCAAAGGGGATTATGTTCCATACTAGCATAACCAATTTGGTAACTCTTGACTGCGAAGAAAGGGTTGACAATATGCGATAGTACCAAAATTGTCAGCCTCTTTTCCTGGATAGCCCAAGTTTTACTTAGCTATCCCAGGGGGGCGTTGGCAATCGCATTGTGTCACACACAGTGAGTAATGCCTTCACGGCGAGACTCACGTAAAACCCTCGTGGATTTCTGGACTTTTTCTGGACCCAAATTATTTCATAGTATTATGAAAGCTTAACGTCTTTAGAGTGGTATACGATAAACAACCAAAAATACTTTTCTATAGCTACATCGTGCTCTAAATATGAGTAGACATGTTTGCCGAACACTGCGAAATGTTACTGCAGTCTTCACATGTGTTGAGAAACTAATTATCTGTTTCAATAAATAGAGAGTCTACTTGTTTGCGATGCTGCCTAAACATTGACAACTATAACTTTGCGGTAGTGGATAATTTTATTCATTTCTGCTGTGCAGTCAATAAAACTAACGATGCTAGTTGGAATATTAGGAGAAGAGTGTGGTTTAGTAGATGATTTACTGATAAAACTCTCTCTCTCCCCCCAGATGAACAAAACTTCCCCTGTGTTTTGCACTACAGTACAGAATCTTGATTTGGGACATGATTGGATGGTTTCATTTTGGAACTCTTCGTACCTTACCGTTAGCGGACGGTACCGGCTTCGTATCGATAATGAGCTGTATGAGTTTTATATCGACATCCAAGTAGTTAAGCGTATCATAATGCAGCGGTTGCGTTAGTTCTGTCATGTTATGTGAATGAATGCAAATGGAAATCGTCTTCTCTCATTTTTAGCGCATAATACCAGCTTCGTATCAATAATGAGCTGTATGAGTTTTATATCGACATTCAAGTGGCTCTGCGCATCATAATATAACGACTGCGTGAGCTCTGTTATGTTATGTGCATGAGTTCAAATGGAGCTCTTCTTCCCTCATCGTTAACGGATTGTACTGGCTTCGTATCAATAATGTGCTATATGAGTTTTATACCGACATCCAAGTAGCTAAGCGCATCATAATACAGCGGTTGCGTTAGTTCTGTCATGTTATGTGGATGAGTGCAAATGGAAATCGTCTTCTCTCATTTTTAGCGCACAATACCAGCTTCGTATCAATAATGTGCTATATGAGTTTTATATCGACATTTAAGTGGCTCTGCGCATCATAATATAACGACTGCGTGAGCTCTGTTATGTTATGTGCATGAGTTCAAATGGAACTCTTCTTCCCTCATCGTTAGCGGATAGTACTGGCTTCGTATCAACAATGAGCTGTGTGAGTTTTATACCGACATCCAAGTAGTTATGTACATATAGAGTAGGATGAGTTCAAATGGAACTCTTCTTCCCTCATCGTTAGCGGATTGTACTGGCTTCGTATCAATAATTAGCTGTATGAGTTTTATACCGACATTCAAGTGGTTAAGCGCATCATAATTGCATTAGCTCTGTCATGTCATGTGGATGAGTCAAAACGTTCCAACGCCAAATGTCCTTGGCAGTGAACTCGATGACCGAATTTAGTTGAAAAAACTAGGCTTTTGAAACTTTGTCAAAACTTCGGAATTTTTGGAATTCGCTTCTAAGTGTGGCGCATAATAGGTAACAACTTCTATTGTAGTTATCATCCTGTTAAGGAAATAATTAAGTAACGATGAAATAGGATTGTGGACAATAATCTTATTAGCAGATCAATTGCGAAGCACTTTTTTTATTATACCGAATTCATAGTTGTTAAAATTTTAGTTTAGTCGTTCATAATATTGCATGTTCGTTTATGTGAAAATTTCTGAAATTTTATAACCGATTTTGACTTATCCTAATTTATCCCCATTCAGAGATACAGTGTTTCAATTGATATATTGGCAAAACTTATCACCTTTTGAAGAAATTATATTATTTCATATCACTGCGAGCCTAAATGTGGTCAATTAGAGAAAAGCATTTCCCCTCTATTGCTATTTGTTTTAGTTTTTTTTACAAACCGTTGTAATATTTATTTCAAGTCATATAATTTCTACATTTTCTATTTGCAAGTTTTCAAAGAAAACAGTGTCCTTTGGTCCTTTAAGTACACCCTTCGATTATTTCATTTTCTTCTTCGTCTTATTATTATAGCCACTGGAGAAGCACAAGTGACGATAGGTAGCTTAAAGAATTAATCGGTGACATGCGCACTGGATGACAATAACGAAAACGGGCAAACGAGCTCTTCCGCTGCACCGCAGCCCTCCGAATATCCTGCGCGTGGTTTGCTGGAGTGGAGCTGGTTGCGAAGGCTTATTTGCAGAAAATAATAAGATATCGTTGTGCTCAGCATTTAAACATATTGTAATTGCTCTTCACGAGTTAAGTTGATATGTTGTTGATATTATGCGATACCAACTGATGATGCCAGTGACTCTGAACCAATGGCATTCGTTTGGTTGGTGCGGCCGGCAAGGCAAACGGCCAAAACTAAACAAGTTCTTGCACCCCGAAAATAATGATGATGATGGTCCGTTTTGTATTGTCATTGTCTTGATCAGCGCTGATCAGATGGAGAAGAGTTAAAGCCGCAGATGAGGAAGGCAGCCAAGCCTAAACCATGCACACAAACACACACACACACGCAGGACACGCTATCTGACTTAACATCAGATTAACTCAATAAAGTAAGCTCAAAACACACACACACACACACATATATAACCACTCGTACATAGTTGCAGCACAATGTCAGGAATAGCAGCACTATCAGTGTTTTGCGTTGCCTCAACGCAATCTCATAAACTTGCGGTGAATCGTTATTGTTGGCTGGTTGGTTGGTTGCCTGGCCGGCTGGCGGGTTGGTTGAATCTGTAGAGGTCGTCTCCGTCCTGGCCATTATCCATTAGACGAGGGAGAGATAAGCGTCCTTTGTAGCCGTTCTTGTTCTGGTTCTCGTTCTGGCGGCTGCAGTTGTTGCTGCAACAGTAGCCGTTCGATAATTTGCTACGGCATTCCAAGTGTATGTCGTCTTATCCCACATGTCAATCATGAACCTAATTATTCTTTCGGCCAAAATGTATAAAAATGCAAACGATAATTGGACTGTGGCCGATTGAAAGGATATCAATTTCAATACAATCAAAAATTCACAATGTAATAAATAAAGCACATTGGCTACGGATTCGAATGGCCAATAAATAAAGTCGATATGAAAGCGATTATATACAATATTGATGTTTGATATTTACAGGGAATTTTACAGTCCATCATAGAATTTAGGAAGGAAGTTCATAATATAGATGAACATTATTTTTGGTGACATGGAAATTGTCACGGGTTTTGGAGATCTCCAGTATGAGATTTTCAGGATTTTGTTGAATCATCTCTAGTTTTAAAATGTACAATTTAACGTTTAAATCCATAATATCTCTCAATCAATTACAGATCTGAAAAGTATAAGTCTTTAATTGAGATGACCGTATGCCATACTATATAGCGTACTAAAAATAGGGCACCAAAATTTAAAACAATACCTAGAAACGGCGGAAATTAATTCACACTAACAACCAAATTGATAGCATTTTAATATTTAATAAGTACTGTAGGGGAAGTTACAATTACAATACAACACAATTCCCACGCCCGAATTGGTGAAAAGTCATTACCAATTCCACAATCGCTCGCAATAACAAATATTTTTGTTTAATAAATTAATATAATAAATACTAAATTTATTGCTGTAGTTGCCTGAAGTATTGAAAAGGCTTTATTTGCATTATGTCGTATTCGTTGGATTATGCAACAATTTGAAGAAACAATTCTATCACAGCATGTAAAGAAATTCCCTTACATCTCATGAATGAGACATGAAAGAGCTTCTCACATTCACTGAGCTTACACGCTTTCTCTTTTTAGACTTACCCAACAGGACTTACAGTTTACAGACGTTTCCGAACGTCACAGTTTGAATATTGGTAGACACGGTTTGTCGACTAATAGACTACTCGAAGTCATGCACATCGAAATGACCGCCTCTCAAATAACGATATCGTAGGTGACTGTATGCGGTGTTGAACCGGCGATCATGCGAACGATAGTCACGGGTACGAATCATCGCGCTGCGGTCAGTCACAACTACAGATAGTATATTTCAATTCTTTTCAATTCAATTCAAAATCATTGTTTTTTTATTTGCGCTAACAAAAAATCAAATTATTTCAGATACGAGGGCGGTCCCAAAACTAGCCAACCAGACGTATAGATGGCGCTAGTAGTTTAAAAAAAAGTATTTTGGTGAAAAGTGTCAACCTCATAAAACATAAGTTCTATATTTAAATGCGCCACGTTGTTTAGTATTTTTATTTGAGTCATCAAAAGTAAACGATCTCAGTGAATTTGTAAACATGCAAAAAATTGGCCACCAATATTTAAATCAATATTTCCATTTGAAAGGTCTCAGTACAACCAATATTAAAGCCGAGCTAGATTCTATTCGGTGGGAGTCTGCTCCTTCGTTTATGACTGTAAAATATTGGGTAGTAGAGTTTAAACGAGACCGTACGAGCTGTCAAGACGAACATCGTAGGGGTCGACCAATTGAGGTGTCCTTACCAGACATGGTTAAGAAAATCTACAAAATTGTGTTGGATGATCGTCGGCTGAAGGTGTGTGAACTGGTGCTGAAATGATAGGCCTAACCTATAAATAACGTATGTAATAATAGCGGAAGAGATACAATTATATAACCTACGTAACGAAAATGTATAATTAGAAGCTATCTAATATTACATTGAGAGTATCGTTAATATTAAACCCTAATTTTATATGGCGCTAACATTATCAGTAATATAACCGTTTAATAATGCGTGGGCGGTCCCAAAACTAGCTGACCTAGCAAAGAAGACACAAAAAAGTTGGAACAAATTTTCTTTACTTTTTAACATAATCTCATTTTAGCCCGATACATATGCATTTTTTTTAGCAATATTCAATAGCTTCAATACCTGGTTTATAGTGAAAACTGTCCTTAAAATAGTCGTCACTTGCAGACCCCATCTCTTCATTGTTGGCAAATCTTTTACCACTAAGCCATTTTTTTTCAAGTTTGGAGATAAAAAATAGTTTGAAGGAGCTAAATCTGTCGAACAAGATGCGTGATGAAGCAATTCGACCTTTAATTCATTAATTTTGGCCATCGAAATATTGGACGTGTAAAGTGGAGAATTGTTTAAATAAAAACAAAAACACTTTCTTTTTCGACAAATATGTTTTTTCTTTAACAATTTTATCACTTAAACGCTGCAATACATAGATTAGCATAATATTCGCCGCTGGTTTCTTTTACCTATCTGAAGACAATCAATAAAAATAATCCGATGCGCATCCCGAGAAAACGGATGCCATGACCTTGCCTGCAGATGGAACCGTCTTCGCCTTATTTGGACTCGATTCTCTCATTCCAGACCTCTGCTTTGACTGTTCCTTTATCTCAGGTGTGAAGTGGTGGAATCATGTCATATTCATCGTAATAAATCGACGCAAAATTTCGGTTTTATTGTGCTGAAACATTGCCAAACACTCTACCGAAATATCTTCACGGCACTGTTTTTGTTCTATTGGAAGTAAGCGCGGCAGCCACCTTGCGCACAGCTTTCTCGTCTGCAAGTCTTCGGTCAGTATATGGTGTATAGCATGTTTTGTTTGCTTCTGATTTCATTTAGCTCACGCACTTTCACCCGGTCTTCAGAATAGCTTTTTGAGCATGTCTGGCGAGGACACTTCAACTGATGTTCATTTTGGCGGCTCGTACGGTTCCGTTTAAACTCTCCTATCCAATATTTTACAGTCATAAACGAAGAAGCAGACTCTCCCGGAGTAAAATTTAGCTCGGCTTTAATATTGGTTGGACTGAGACCTTTTAAATGGAAGTATTGAATTACATAACGAGAGAGCGTTTACTCAAATAAAAATACTAAAGCACATGGTGCCTTGAAACTTAAAACATATGTTTTATGAGGTTGCCACTTTCACCAAAATACTTTTTTCCAACTACTGGCACCATCTATACGCCAGGTCAGCTAGTTTGGGGAGCGGCCTTGTATATTCAACAGAGCAGTTCTCGTGTGATCCAAAGAGTTGATTTTTTTTTTTTTTACACATTAGTATGAATTTGAAGTGTTTTACCCAAGGGAATAAAGAAAATGTTAAAGTCTGTCAAACAATGTTGCGTTTTTTTACGACTCTATTATAAACTTTAATGTGGGATGCATTTTCTTCAATGCGCAGCAAACCACCAAGCAGTGAAAAAGACCGATTTGTTTTCTAATAAATATATTTCATCGAACTTTCTCAGAGGTGGAATTTTTCTCAGGGGTGGAATTAATTAAAATGCTAACCTAAAATGAATTCAAGACCCGATTTTGTCTCAAAATATTGGTCAACAAGGCCAAGATATTATGTGGAGTTTATTTTCTTAATAATATTGATATTTCATTATTGAATGTACCTATACAAAGTTTTCATTAATGTCTACTCAGTAGGGAGGACTCGAGTACAACAGGTTTCCCCTAGGCTTGATGTATAAAAATCGCAAATACAATTTTTTTAAAAGAAAAACTAATGCAGTTATTCATAGATTGTTTATAAAATAAACATCTTTATATGGAATTGGAAAAAAATTGCCCATATAAATATGATAATAATGCTGACACAGCGAGAATGTCGGTTTTAATTGCACAAGTTATCGGGTCGCAGCAACAGTTGTAATATTGGAGGTTATATTAAATGCCCACAACATTACTTTAGCAATCAAAGTCATTCCATGTTCACTGACTATGGCCGATTGTATTAAGTGGATACCACTTTTCTTCTGTAATGAGCCATTGAAGTTTGTCTTATAAATAATTTTTTTTTATTAAAATAAAAATTCAATTTACTGTTACCTTTAAACGTTAACAACTAGCAATGATGTTTTCATTTGGAATAACATTTAATATTTCGCCATAAATAAATCATAGCATGAATTTCTAATGTTTCTGTCAGCGATTACAAGTTGATTAGTGGGGAGGGGAGGGGAGGGGGAGAGAAAAAATTGCAAACTTCCTTTAACATCACTCACGACGTCTGAATGACTGAATGACTGACTGACTGACTGACATTCCTTTATGACTTTACAGTCCAACAGAGAAAGAAGTTGTTGAATTTGAAAATGATTGGAACAAATCATAGGAATTTTCCCACCTGAACATAAAATTATGTACTGCGCCTCATATTTAACCATATAAATGCAATGAGATGTCGCAAATGGAGAACAAACAAAAAAAAATCATTACAAATTCAATAAGAAATCTCCCAGTTACCGCTATAGTTAATAATTTAATAGCAATGTAGTTTGTTAACACATTATTTATTTGATTTATACAAAAAGCCACAGATGACGGATGCTCAACATCTGTTGGGATGACTCTGATAGCTCAATGGGAGTTGGAATCCGTCCGATCCGTCAGAGGGGTCGAATTAGAAACATGTCGTTGTCGCTGTTGCGCCTCTTACATGCTGAAAGTGGCACAGTGGCATGTTAGTGGTTGTGGGCATCCCGTCTCCTGCATGGGGTTAAAAGAAGCATTAATCATTTGTTATTGTCGTCCATTGGACAGCTATCATTAACGTCAGATAACGTCATTATTATCAATTTAATTGAAAAATTACAAAGACACCAACCAGAAAAACTCACTCACTTGCTGTAGACAAAAGTTTAGTGTATTGACATAAAATATGTATTGATCGCATATGTAGTACAGCGTCGACTACAGCAGCAACAAAAACAAGAACACCAGCAACCTGTGGCGATGAATTGATGCGAGGATCTCATGATTCAGGTACTGTGATTGCATCGTTCATATCATAGATAACCTATACAGTGGACGAAGGCAATGGCAGCTATTGTGCAACCCCGTTAACGATGGGAGTATCTGAGATGCTGTATGATGTGATTGAATTGTAATGAAAATTGTCAATTAGATAGCGGCTTATTATGGAGACGAGTTCTAATTTGGTATGTTCCTTTATATGATAAGATTTTCATAGAACATAATGTGAGACAACCGCGTGAATTCATTGATTTTCGTGTAGGTTTTACAAACGAAATCTGGCCCATATCTAATTTTTAATATTCTTCTTAGGTGGCGACTGGAACAGACATACTTATCTTCTTCTCCTACGCTTCTATTCCAATTCGTCATACCAAATTTCGATAGTATTTCAAAAGCCATCGAGTTCGTTGTCGAAAACTTTCCGTACTGGAGCATTTGGGTTCGTCCGCACAACATGTCCCAGTCAACGCAATCGCTCATATAGCTCATTGTTCATGCGATGCCGATACTCTCCGTTAACGATGATGGGTGCATATATTTTCCGGAATATTTTCTTCTCGAAAACTACCAGTACTGATTCATCCGCTTGCGTCATAACCCAGGATTCTGCGCCATATAACAAGACCGGTAGAACCAATGTCTGGACAGTCGGATTTTTGTTAGTCGAGAGAGGGCTTTATCATTGAATCGCTTGCTTAGCCCATAGTAACATCTGTTAGCAAGCAATGCCTCCCATTTATCTTCATGCTGACATCATTCGTTTTGTTTACAGCGGAACCGAGGTAGATGAATTCTCCCACCACTTAAAAATTATAGTTTTCAACGCTCACACAGCGTCCCAAACGAGTAGACTCTTTGTTCGTTGAAACCAATAACTTTGTTTTGTCCTTGTTTATCACCAGACCCATTTTCGCAACTTCCTTCTCGATGCTTGAGAGAGCTGCAGTAACATCTCGCAGTTTTCTGCCAATGATGTCTATGTCATCTGCATATGCAAGTAACATATGGCTTTTGGTAAAAATGGTACCAGAGCTGTTAACTGCAGCTTTCCTCATAATCACCTCATATGTTGAAGGGGGCGCACGATACACTGTCGCCTTGCCTAAACTCTCGTTTGGTACAAAAAGGCTCATAAGATCTTTGCCTACATTTTGAATATTGCATATTGTTAAATTTCGATGCAATGAAAGGAGCCGAAATTGGCCCACTTTTTAATTGAATGTTTTAATTATAAAGGTTTATTCATTTTTCGGTCTCACAAGTAAAGTCAAATAAAACACACAGAAAGACATGATTTCGATGAAACTTTTATTTCACCATAATAATTGAACCTTTGCGATTAAGTACGAAATACAATGTCATTTAAATGACCGCCTATGGATTGAAAGCAGCAGTGGATCCTTTTGAGGTAGTTTTCGACCACTTTTTAACACATTTCATGCAGTATTTCGGCAATAACTTAACCAATGTTGGTTTTCTAATGCTCGAACGTTTAGGGATTATCTGCGTAAACACGGTCTTTAAAATAGCTCCACAGAAAAAAGTCTAACGGCTTCAAATCGCATGATCTTGGTGGCCAATTGACGTTGCCAAAATGTGAAATTACGCTTTCTGAAAACTTCTCATGCAATAAAGCTAAAACCGATCGTGTAGTGTGGCTCGTGGCACCGTCTTAATGAAACTACATATCGTCCAGTTTATAATTTTCAATTGCAGCCTAAAAAGAGTCGGTTATCATACAGCCATAACGCTCTGAATTGACAGCAACAGTGTCATTTTCGGAACAATACGGCTCAATGATACCGCAACATAATGCGCAACAGTCACTTTTTCCGGTTGCAATGGCTTTTCCACAGTCATTTCTTGGTTCTCCGAGTCTCATATGAAATAGTTTTACTTTAGCTTCATCGCTAAAGAAAATTTTGTTCGAGAAATCAGCATAGAAAGCCTGTTGCAACAGCATATCAACGGCGTTGGGAATGGTCAGCCGGCTTTAATTGTTGCGTGAGTTGGACTCTATATGAATGGAGGTACAAATCCAAATGCAAAATAGGCCGTACTGAGCCGTAAAATAAGACCAATAGTTGAGAACGCCGTAGAGTCGACAAATTCGAATTATCCGCCACACTTTCACTAATAGAAGCGATATTTTCGGCAGTACGCATATTGCGATGATGCACAGGCTTCAACACATCTGTAACGCTTCCAGTCTCCTCAAATTTCTTTATAATCTTGCCAATTATTAATTGCACTGTCGATTGTGTCGATTGTGGCGGCCATAATCACCACGTAATGCCCGAAAAATGCCCAATTTTGAATCAAGACTTTCGTAGTAAGCTTTAACTAATTTTACATTCTTTTAATTTCTTTTACGCATTCTTCGGTTGTTAAACAACCCACATTCGCAAATGGCATACCTTTTACTAAATAAATATCTCTTCAGATGACAGGGATTTCACAGCTGACAGCCGGAGGCTTTGAAACCACTAAATGTATAACCTTATATCATCAGCGTGTGCAAGTAGCAAATGAATATTGTTAAGGATTATAAAAGTGGTGTTTACCGCACCTTTCCTCATTATCACTATCGTTTGAGCTGCGTTCAATTCTAATTTTTTTGCGATGAACATTGCTCGGGAAAGAAAAATGGGAATCGCAGCTTAGTTATAAATAAAATCAAAATTTTGAGTCTATCGCCGGCTCTGATTCGGATACCATAAGCTGAATCAAATCCAATTTTAAATTTTATATTATAGTACAGGGTAGTACAACAAGGAATTGTATTTGTATTATATAGTGCCAGTAGTTTGAAAAAAATTATTTTGTAAGTTTCAAGGCGCCACGTTCTTTAGTATTTTTTATTTGTAAATGATCTCAGTGAATTTGTAAACGTGCAAAAAATTGACCACCAATATGTAATTCCATACATTCATTTAAAAAGCCTCAGTAAAACCTATATTAAAGTTGAACTAGATTCTACTCTGTAAAATATTGGGTAGCAGAGTTCAAACGAGGTTGTACGAGCTGCCAAAATAAATATCGTAGTAGTCGACCAATTGAGGTGTCTACATCAGACACGGTTAAAAAAAATACACAAAACGGTATTGGATGATCATCGGCTGAAGGTGCATGAGCTAGCTGAAATGATAGGCGTTTCGAAAAGTGGTATACATACATCGTATATTGACCGAAGATTTGAAAATGAGAAAGCTATGTGCAAGATGGGTGCCGCGCTTGCTTTCAATAGAGCACAAGCAGCGTTGTGAAGATGTGTTTGGTGATGTTTCGCCGCAATAAAAATAAAAATTTTTGCGTCGATTTATAACCATAGAGAAGACATGGGTCCACCACTTCACAATTGAGACAAAGTAACAGGCAAAGCAGTGAACTGGAATGGAAGAATCACGTCCAAAGAAGGCGAAAACGGTTCCATCTGTAGGCAAGGTTATGGTGTCTGTTTTTGGGGCTGCGCATGGGATCATTTTTATTGATTATCTTCAGAAAGGAAACCTCCATCAACGGCGCTTATTATGCAAATTTATTGCAGCATTTAGGTGATGAAATTAAGGGAAAGGACGTACTTGGCGAAAAAAGTGTTGTTTCATCAAGACAATGCTTCAGTTTACACATCCACTATTGCGATGGCCACAATTAATATTCGAATTGCTTCATCACGCATCTTATTGGCCAGATTTAGCTCCCTCGAACTATTTTCTATTTTCAAACTTGAAGAAATGGCTCAGTGGTAAAAGATTTGGTAACAATGAAGAGGTGGAGTCTGCGGTTAATTGCTTTTTAAGGAGTTTAACAGTTCTTACTATAAATAGGGTATAGAAGCTATTGAATATCGCTGGAAAAAGTGTACCGAGCTAAAAGGAAATTATGTTGAAAAACACGGAAAATTTTCTCTCAACTATTTTGTGCCTTCTTCGTTAGGTAGGCTAGTTTTGGGACAGTACATTGTTTAGTATTTTCGTACATTGTTTACTACATTGATTGAAATAAAAGAAATTAGATTTTAACTATACAAACTAAAATCGACATCACAATGCTACGTTCATGGTATTACTAATCAGATCACTTCCTTGGAAATGTCTGCGGTAATGGTTAGTTAACAAGTTCACCTTAATAAATGGAAACACTCGCGCCAACTTGTCAGCGTCTAATCTTGTCACTGCCCAAAATTTTAGTGCTTTGTGGGAAGCCGAAAATTGATATCAAAACGTATCGACAGCAAATTAAAATTGAAACAAAGTTGACAATTTACCCTAATTTCACAGTTAAAAGTCGTCTGTCGCACCTCGCCAGATCCAAGTAGTGGACGACGACAACATTTTCGGATAGCGATAATGACCAATAAATGCGAAATGTGATTAGAAAGAAGCGTGGACAAAATATGCCCAGGCGAAAAATCACAACAACAGCCGCAACAACAACAATAACGGCCAAATCCATATTCAACGGCCAAAAGGTCCCAATGTCTGTTCAGGAGGAAACAGCAAAGCATCACCTTTTGCAAAAAATGGCGCTAGAAGATGTTTAACAAATACACTCGTTCTTTCAACCAAAAGCAGAAGATACCAAACAAAAGGAAACAACAAAAAA
>JAHXMU010026058.1:60459-82260 GCA_019455685.1 Philornis downsi | reverse complement strand
TCATTGCAGTTTAAAAAATCTTTATTATTTTTAGAAATACATTTTTTTTGTCCTACTAATATTTTTTGCTACATTTCAAAAAATTGAATGCACATCATTTTCACTTATTTAGAATTATATTAGATGGTTCTTTCAGAAAATTTAAAATCGTATTCCTATCATAATATTTCGCAAACATTGAACACGACACAATTGAACAATTTTTATGCATGTGAATGTTGACGCAAAGAGTCCACAATAATCCCAATCCAGTTCAAATTATAGTAAATGATATGGCGAGTTCAAAATGAAATAGTAAGGACCAGAAAAGAATTTTTTTTTGGGTAAAAAATAAGTATTCCCATAAGGAAATTGTAATTCTCATAGATATTGATATATACATATATAGTGAATTCCTTTCAATAAAACAAAATCCGTGATTACAATTGTTAAAATACTTTAACGTAGGAAAATAGCTGACAACTTTAATTACAAAAAAAAAAAAAAAACGTAATTTCCAACTCTGCCCCTGAGTATACGGTATTATATAAACTCGAAAGATTTGTTCTATTGTGGTTACCCCACATGACCTCAATTACCTTTTGGAGAAAGCGAATGTAAGTTTATGTTATAATTCTCTCTTCTTGATAATGACTTTTTTTGTCATTTTAAAGGAGACAATAAAAAGCTGACAATATATAAAGTCATAAAACAGTCTGTTATACCAACCTTCAAAAATGTTCAAAAATTGTGAAGTGTCCAAAACAGAATTAAAACAGAACAGTCTCGTAGTGACTGGGTAGGAAAAAAGTTCAATAGATTTTCATTTTTTGCGGCTAATTCGATAAAAATAATCACTACATCTATTCGAATATTCGCCAAATTGGAAAATCCAGCCGTAATACAAAATTGTTTATTCAACTTCAAACCAATGGAAATACATCAACAACATTTCGAACTATAAATGTTATCATCTAAAATCAAAATTCTTATATCGTAGGCAATATTTTAAAAGCTAACACTGTTGTTTGACTCACCGATGCCCAGAAATAAAGCGCCTCTGACAACTGCTACTTGAGCAGGCTCTCCTGCATCTCACCAAGGTTCACTAACACTGCAATCACTAAATCACTTCGTGGACAATTAACATGTGGAAATGGACTTCAATAAAGTTGTCACCGTTCCAAACACTTGTCTGTAGTCCGAATTTATAATGTAAGTAACTTATTTTTTCAGTTTGATACAATTTGTTTATTAATTTAGCTAAAACGTTATTACCACTTCACTTTTATACGTCCACTCACTGCTGATGCTAAAAATCTACTGCAGAAACAAACAAAAGCGAAAGCAAAAGTAAACAAACCGTTACAGAAATGTAAATGCAAAGCGGAGTACCACCAAAACATTGTACTTTTCAGAGCAGTGTTGTAACAGCCCGAAGGTGGAAGAATTGCTGATGCGATCGATTTCACATATAGATGGCGACACTGCTAAAAGGAAGTGATCGAAAAAAACGGAGAAAGGGCTTGGGGAACGACATCAAATTACCTGTGTTTTCCAGTAAGGGTTTCAACATTTAAAACGCCTATTATTTTGGAAATATTTCTTATTTGAATGTTATCTAAAAGTGTACATTTTCTAACAAAGCTTTAAAAATAGCGCATTAACAGAGATGTCCAACATATTTAAACTTATTAGTCGGATATGCAGTTTTTTCATAGTACTCGTATATAGTAAAGTTTACCTTATAAAGTTATTAAAGGAAGTTTCAAATTGTTCTAATCAAGTTTATACGTAGTGTGTTTTTTTTTTTACATTCGATAAATATTCCTACCTGAAAACAAAAGTTTTATGTTCTCTTTGCCCCATTGCAGCATTCGCTTAACAGTGGTGTTTTCCACTTAGGTAAGCAATAGGGCCATATTTTCGCTTAAAATTCTGCCTTAGATAACTCAATATTGCCCACTTTAAGTACTTTATAAGTCTACCATTTTTTACGTTGTCATGTTGTTTTTGTGAGCAAAAGCTTTAAATCGGTGTGGATGGAATACGCAAGAAGAAGAATATTAAAAACAGATAAGCGATACTAAAAGCCAAAAAAAAAAAGAAAAGAGAACTCATAAAACCGCATTAAATGTAAGAACAAGAACAATTTAAATTATCAATTTCGGCATAGTGCACTTCAGACAACATCGCTTTTACAAGACGACTCAACTTGGAATTCATAGTTTTGAAGTATTAAGTATTAATAAAAAAAATCGCTTTTATAAGAATTTGTTATAACTGTCGAAATAAATGGAATTTTGAAATTGTAACTTAGACGACAAAATGCGTTTTAAGGACATCAACAAAAACAACAACAAAAAATTCCGAATGATATCAATATTAGAAGATATTACGTAATTTTTGAAAACCCGTTGTTTTGAAAAATGCTATAACTATATGAGATATTAGTATGGGTATTTGACACAAATATGCGTCAATAGAAGTACAATAATAATGTGGAATAAACTCGTGCAATCATGGTCCATGCGAGGATCTCCGATATAAGGACGATTTTTATCTTTATTTCTATTTTTATCTTTATTTCTATGTCCTTTTATCACAATTCTCTCATTGCAGCATTATCGTAAAATCATTTCCACATGAAAGTCAAATCAAAATCCTGATAATTCTTCTTCTCTCTTGGTAGCCACCTAATTTTATTACATATTACTAAACGAAGTTATTCAGATTACGGCTGCCATTCCAACTCATTATCTGAATTGTTTGTTATGTTTATACAAAGTAAAATTCTTAAAATATACATCTAAATATAATGAGTATAAAAAAATGGAAAACTTTTTTGAAAAGTTATTTTTACTATACATTTAAAGGACTACGATGGGTAAAAAAAAAAAGTTTAATATGCTTAAAACTATAACATTAAGTACACATTGCAATAGGAATAAATAAAATAAATAATGTTAGATGTAAACATATTAAAATTAAATGTTAAATATCTAATAATTACATTAACACAAAGAGCGTGAATAGTACAGTGGATCTACAAACTATGAATATAAAACTAGAAAAGTGAAATAAATAGTTCGACTTGGATAATAGAATACATAGGAGATATTGCGGCTGATTCTTATAAGTTCGGGACAAAAATAGACAAATGCTGAATTTCCATGCCAACATCATAGCAATAATGAATCAATTTCCAAGTTCCTTCTTCGATTATGTTAGATAAATACGGATAATTTGTCGAAAAGCTCTACTTCAGACGGGTAAGAAAACCATTTTCATATCCAAAATGTCTACAAGATAAATAATCGATCTAAAATCTGGAAACTCCACGAAAGTTCAGTTTTGGTATTGCAAATTTATTTAAAGTACATTAGAAATTTGTTTCTACTTTTCTTTTTGCTTCCTTGTTTCCTACACTGATTCTTTTTCTCTATCGAAACATAATGAAACAGATATTTTGTTTTTAGAACCTTGAACGAAAATATATCTATATTCACAGGGGAAAACGACTTCAGTGGAGTTGGGACAAAATCGTGTTTGTTTCTTATTGCTTTTATCCTTACTTAGATACGTATTCGCGTTTGATCCCCAGTCGAAAATTCGGCGGATCTCACGAGGATCTCTCATTTTTCAAAAGAGCGATTTTTGCAACATTGGTTAATATACCAACAATTGACAAAGCAAGAATATGTTTTTGGCTGTGGTTGTTTATGCCTTTAAGGCGCATGATGTCGTCTAAGCGTGGTTTCAAATTCTGTGCATTTCGAGCATTATAATAAATTGCGGTTACCGTTTTTTTTTTTTTTTTGAAAAACATTAAAAATCTCAAAATAGATAAGTCGTTTTTGTAAGCGTAGATATTATTACACTGTTTCGGTTCGTAGTCTGAATAAGAACTTAAAACAAATATAGTTTCGTTTGTTGACCGAGAGGATGGCCTAGCGGCAAACATCAAAAAGTAAACAATAATATTTTCTAAATTTACGATAGTTAGATAGATAGATAAATTTACGAAGTTCTCACAGATGTTTACACCTACTCAGTAATAATAATATTTCATAAACTGCATCAGAATCTAAACTGCTTCTAAGAATCAAAATCAAAATTGTTTGTAAATTCGTTTTGGATGGATGTATGAAACAAAAATAAAATTCAATTCCATTTTGATTCGGTTGTTGAAATTGGAATAACAATTTTGTGTATTTTTGATTTAGATTCTGGAAACTGAAGCAAATCAAAACTGTTATCAGATTTAATGTCGGTTCGGTAACGGTCCCTGATTATAATGCATGTATATTTTGAAATTTTGGGGGAACTTAATAACTGCCGACTGTCGTTATTATTGTTTTCCGAAACTTTATTAATTGATAGCTCATGAAATAACAAAGAACTGTCATTTTACCAACCGAAAAACAAGTTAAAATATACGTTTTTGTCCAGAAAATGCGTTCCATTGTTTTAAAGAACAACATCCCGGATACAATGTTAGTAGTAAAAAACTAGCTGTATAATTAAGACAAACGAATTTATAGCAAATATTTCAGCAATACTTTAGTTGTATGTAGAAATATTTTACGTGGCAAAACGTTTTCGAAATATCAAAACTGGGTCAGGAAAACGTCTAGAATTGAATCAAGAAACATTGATACAATCATACCTACAGTCGCATTCAATTTTTCAAGACAATTTTGGCTAAATATAGTCTATAATTATACCAATTGCTCATCAAGCGAATAAAAGTTTTAAACTTATTTGAATTATATAGAACTTTCTTACAAATCTTAAGACATTTTGGCAGTCACCCCTAGTTCATGAAATATCATGATAGCCGTTGATTTACTGATAATTAACAACCATATTTGAAACGACTTTGAAAAATAACTTAAAAAATATTCCAATTAAATCAGAAATTTTTCATATATTTGAGTTTGCTTTTGCATTTCTCAAGTTAGGTTCTATATTAGCCAAAATTATTTGAATTATGTTTAGGTTTCCAGAGATATTTCCACCAAAAAAAAGTCAATTTTACTGATGGATATGAAAATAATCTAACTCAGTTCTAGTTTTCGAGATATCGTATAAAAAACAATTCTATGTTGAATATATAGTTACGAAGCACGCATATTCTCAATCGACATACTTCTTCCGTTTTCAACAAATAATCTGTAAAAAGCGTACTTTAATTTTCCGAGCTATTTATGTGATGCTAATGCCGATAGTTTGGCATTAGCAAATTGTGCTGGTTAAAATCGATTTCCTATAATTTTCAGGAATTATAAGTTTTCATTTCTGCATTTAATTCGCAATATCTAACATATTTTAACTATTATAATAGTATTTTTGAAAAGACCGGCATACGGATTCGGACAAAAAAAAAAGCGCGGTTCGGTTTCCTGCTATTGTGATGAACAAATTGACTTTCAATTATCTTGCAGGCATTCAATTTGTGATTCAATGAAAATGCCAGTTTGAAAATCTTTTACTTGTCGATTATTCGACTAAGTTCAAATTTTTGACAGCACTTCATAGCGAACGTCGATCCATGAAAAAGAGTGGCTGTATCCGAGATAGAAGCCATGGTCATATGCATGATACCGGGGCAAAATGGATGTTATATAAAATATTATTTTATTCTATGAAACTATTACAGAAATCAAGACCGGGCTGAGTTCTGTCGTTGCATTTCCCTCTGCTCTCTCATATAAGGTTTCTAGACTCCATATTTTCTATCAAAATGATTCCAAATTAGCTGATTTCGTTGTCTTAGTCTCTTTTGTGGAATGTACAATTAGGTTATATGTCAACTATCCCCTTCTAGTCTTTTAATTTTTAAATCTTGAAAATTTTACGATATTGTTAATCGGCAGCAATTGCCTGAAATTTTCCAAATTCTGAAATTTGGACATCAGCCAAATTAGGTGATTTCGTTGTCTTACCTATTCTAAACGCGATATAGTTTTTTTTTGGGAAATATAAAATTAGGTTTTATGCCAACTATTCCCTTCTAGTCTATTAATGTTGATATCTTGAAAATCTTACGAATATGCTAATATGAGCGGTTGCTTAACTTGAAATTTTACTAATTCTGGAATTTTGACATCCATATCGTTCAAAATCCCACACATTTATATCTTATCTGTTATACTGTTATTTCATTTGTATCCTTGAAGCTCGACTTTAGTTCAAAATACTGACAAAAGTTTTAGGATGTGGCGTTAATTACGTTTTTTTTTTATAGAAATACAATGCACTTTCTTAGTAAAAACTTATATTTCAGCTTTGTGGAGAGAAAGGTTTTTTTACACGTCAAATAGCCAAACAACGATTTAAAAAAAAATGTGTTTTTCAAACAATGTGAATGTCGGTTTTCTGGAAATATCATTGAATATCTTGTAATATTGGCACAGGAATTCCGAGATAAAAAATTTTACCTATTGTAAATGCGATAGTGTCTCTTTTGGGGAATATATAGTTAGGTAATATGCCAATTATTCCCTTCTAGTCTATTAATTTTGATATCTTGTAAATTTTACGAATATGTCAATTTGCAGCGATTGCTTAACCTGAAATTTTCCTAATTCTTAAATTTGGACATCCATAGCGTTTATTAATTTTGATATCTTGAAAATTTCACGAATATGTTAATCTGCAGCGATTGCTTAACCTGAAAGTTTCCTAATTCTTAACTTTGGATAACCATAGCGTTCAAAATCTCACACATTTCTGTCTTATCTGTTATACTCTTATTTCATTTGCACCCTTGAAGCTCTGCTTTAGTTCAAATACAGACAATAGTTTTAGCATGCGGTGCCAATCACATTTTTTATAGTAATACAATGTAAAACCTGCATTTCAGCTTTGCAAAGAGAAAAATTGGTTAAAAAGTTTTTTTTTTTATACGTCAAATAGCCAAACATCGACTTTAAAAAAAGAATCTGTTATTCAAACAATGTGAATATCGGTTTTCTGGAAATATCATTGAATATCTTATAATATTGGCACAGGAATTTCGATATATAAACTAATTTTCCTTGTGTTGTGTGAATGGAATATGGGGAAGCTTCTCACATTCAGTGAGTCGGCACGCATGCTATATTTAAACTCACCGAAAGGGATGTACTGCTTAACGACGATTTCGAAAATCGGTTTGAAAAGCCTTTACTAGACTTGTCGATTGTTCGACTATCCCTAGTTTTCGTCAGTGCTTTAAGGTGATCACTGTTCAAAGAAAGAAATATGGTTGAAATGAGTTATGGTCCCCCCAATAACTACTTCTAAACGATGAATTTGATTAGGTGTAGAACCACGTCGCCATAAAACACCGTGTGACGAAAAACTACTGATTTTAAACCGATTTTTCAAGAATGCATTTGTAAATGCTAATCTCCATAAAGGTTCCTATTTCTTTATTATAATCTACAACAATTGTTTTGGAAAATCAGTTCTTAGGCTGTTTTGCGGAATACCATAAAGTATTGGAAAAAGTTATGGAAGAAGTTACTGCATGACTGACACAAATTGTTACAATAGAATATAATTTCGCGTTCTTATTGGATTTGTATTACTTTTAATACAGAACGACGTTTTTCATCACACTACCACGGTGTTTTATGTGAACGTGTTCCTACACTTAATTAAAGACATAGGTTCGAATTACTTATTGGGGCTATGACTCGTTTCAAAGAAATCTGTTTTAAACCTGTTAATTTAGAACAAATTCCAAATATTTTCCAGTAATGGAAAAACTTGCTTTAACTTAATTTTTTTCTATTTTTTTAACTAGTATGTCTACTTAAATTGCATGTTTAGTTAGCGAACGGTTTAATATCAAATAGTCGTCTAATACACATCGTCCAAAACAAGATAATACCGTACTTTAATTCACCTACCACCTATCGTCATTTTCCAGTCGATCCATTTACTTTTACAATTATCTTAGATACTTAAACTTAACTGTAATGATTTCTGAATTTCTCTCTTATACTACAATCGGGTAAATTGGATTCACAGAAATCGGTGTCGATGGGACGAGTGGATGGATTACAATGTTCGTCTTCCATGACGATGTCATGCTGATCCAGACACATGACAGAGCGCCGACGCACTGGCAAAGGAGCATCGGGACTTTTACACGTTACCGGACAAAATTGCCAGGGCCCCGTTAACCAATGGGCGGGACAGGGTGAATTGTTGCACTTTTTGGTTAAGCGCACAGGACGAGGATTTTTGGCGAAAGCCCAGCAAAGTTCAAAATCGGAAGTAACTGCATAGAAAAATACAAAATATAAGAATTAAAAGTTAATGTGTCTGTCTGGTCCCTGGTCTTACCTTTTCCGTTTTCATAACATATAGGCTCACGATATTGCAAACCACCACCACAGGATACCGAACAGGAAGTCCATTCGCTGAGCTTCCACAGATAGTGTTTGGAAGAGCTGATATTTAAGGCGGGCAAAGTGAACTCATAGTAAATGCCTTCATTGGGCTCTTCGCCCCTAACAATAATCTGTAACGGAATTAACAAAATAATTTTAAATAAATAATATGTTAAAGCCCATGCATTGCCTTCATAAGCATTTACCGAAAATTTAATAATAAAATTTTCATATAAAAAATGTTCTTCAAATATTCAATAAATTATTATGAATGACGTTTCATGTTTGTAATAAATTACTGAAGATTTCAGAAACGTTTTTACCATGCAAATTTAATTATAAATTGATATTATACTTTATTTTTACTTACATATATAGCTATGGAATGTTCTATGGGCTGTGGTATTTTTATAATTTCCTGATCGTCTATGCGATCGTAGAAACTTTCTGCACCGGCTATTAAAAATTCACCCGGCATAGAAATCAAACTATCACCATTCAAATAGAACTTTGAACTGTTTGCCTTGGCCACCCCTAGGAAATGCGGTGAGTTGGTCAATTCTTTGATGACAATATTACGGGCCTTTGCCGGTAAAACGACAATTTCAACATAACCCTCTGACACCTTTAAGGATTCATTGAATACCGCCTTCACTGGTTTACATTGATCCCCTTGACCGCCACAGATGCCGCAACGATCATCCTGCATGTCAGAATCAACAATCCAATCGCAACCAACTTTCTAAAGAAAATCACATATAGTGAAACAACTTTTTTTGGTGATAAATAGCACTAAATTACTGCGAAGGCAGTAGTAGTAATGACCCACCTTACAAATGCCATCGATGCACATATTGTTAGTGCCCAGGGTGCAGGGAGTGCCATCGAGTACGATGTCACCCCAGTTGGCAATAATTGTGTCGTCCTCATCGTTGCAATAGAGTTTACAGGGGTTTTCTGGAAAGGTCAAAGAATAAATTAAATTAAGACAAATTTATCAACGAAAAAAGAATTGGATATAAAAGCATTGAGTGTTCGTTTCTTAAGTCTTTTGTTTAGAAACAATAATCAACATTTCACTGTTGGTTCTATATAGTTAAATGGAATAGGTTTTAACTATTTATGGGAGTGATGATGCAGGGAAAAAGATGAAGCCCGAAAATTCTGCCAAAAAATAAGAAGTACAGAGTAAGGAACAGTGCTCCTGTAAGGACAGCGAGGGAAATCTGGTCACAGATATGAAGAATGTGAGGTGCTCGAGGTTTGAGGACTCGATGATTGAAATTTGAGTGTACTGTGTTATGTGTTTAAAAAAGGCGATCCAAGTGTTTGTAAAAACTATCGCGGTATCAGTCTTTTACCCATTGCGTATAAGATCGTGTCGAGTGTGATATATGAAAGACTAAAGCCGATTCTAACTGACCTGATTGAACCTCATCAGTGTGGATTTGGACCTGATAAATCAATAACTGACCAGAAATTCACAATACCACAAACTATTGGGAAGACCCAAGAAAAACAGATCGACACGTACCATCTTTTTGTCGATAGTCCGATACGGCAAAAACTGTATGAGTTTGGAATTCCTACGAAGCTTATGCGTATTTGTAGGATGACGCTGACTGACACGAAGTCTTCTGAAAAGATAGGAAAAGACCTTAGCGAGTCTTTTTACACCAAACGAGGATTTCGGCAGGGCGAAAGACTATCGTGCGACCTCTTCAATATACTATTTGAAATGATTATGAGGAAAGATGCAGTTAACACGTTTGGTACCATCTTTAACAAAAGCCACATGTTACTCGCATATGCAGATGACATTGACATCATTGGCAGAAAACTGCGAGATGTTACTACAGCCTTATCAAGCATCGAGAAAGAAGCAGTGAAAATGGGTCTGGTGGTAAACGAGGACAAAACAAAGTTATTGGTTTCAAAGAACAAAGAGTCTACTCGTTTGGGACGCTATGTGAACGTTGACAACTATAATTTTGAAGTGGTGGAAGAATTCATCTACTTCGGTTCTGTTGTAAACAAAATAAATGATGTCGGCATGCAGATAAAGAGGAGAGTATTGCTTGCTAACAGATGTTACTATGGGCTAAGCAAGCGATTCAATGATAAAGCCCTCTCTCGACAAACAAAAATCCGACTGCACCAGACGTTGGTTCTACTTATCTTGTTATATGGCGCAGAAGCCTGCATTATAACGCAAGCGGATGAATCAGTACTTTGCAGTTTTCGAGGGGAAAATACTTCGGAAACTATATGGACCCATCATCGTTAACGGAGAGTATTGGCGTCGTTTGAACAGTGAGCTGTATAAGCTACAATATGCCGAAATCGCCGTGGTCAAATGTCCTACGCTTAACGAGTACCAACTTCCATAGAATTTTGCCCGATTGAACGAAAAATATAAAACAGAAAATTTAATGTGGATTAAAGCGGTCATTAGTATAGGGTGTAGTTTCTTCATCGAATTTTCTCAACTTTTGCCCAGTATTATAAAACAATACAGCTGACAATAAATAACGTTTGCGCAGCTTACTATCGATTAACTTCATATTTTGACCAAGCATTAAAAACCAATATAATTAATTAAAATTCAGGTTGCTGCAGCCAAACTATTGTTTGAACTGCATGACTGAATCACAGGGGAAATATCGAATTTCAGTCAATCGGCCAATTTTAATAGGAAGTATCAAAGAGGCGGGACAGTAACATATTCGCAATTCCCAATGACGACATGATAAAATATTAAGCCGTTAAAGTTTTAAGAAATTTTATAAAGATTTACGACAGTTACCGTGTCTATCTGCCAGCCAATTAAACGGACGCATTCAACTCATTCGACTTACAATTCATAAAACACATTTGATCAAAATATAATTGGTACTTTAAACGGTCTCTTCTTTTGGATTTATACGCTGTCGCATCAAAATTTATATACCTCCATTCCTTCAAGTGAATATATAAAAATATGACTAACATATTGTTTAGTTTTGATGTGAAACCTGAATTCAACTTATTTACGATTATCGCTTCTATTGTGCTATCAATAGACATCCAACGGTGATGCTGAAATCGACTCAGATTGTTACGACGATCCAAAATAAATGTGTGTATTAAATGGGTCTCAAGGGAATACTTTTCGGACTTACAATGATTAAATAATTTAGTGTACTGTCTGCTGTAATGGAAGCTATGCAAAGACGCTCTAAGCATGTGCCAAGTATGATCGGATCGGTCATTCGTCCATCTCACATTATTTGCTATCGAATTTAAAAAAACAAATTCCTTTGCATCTCATGAATGAGACATGGGATAGCTTCTCACATTCGGTGAGTTTACAGGTAGTCTATTTTTAGACTCACTCAACGGGATCTACAGTTTGATGACGAGTTTGAATGTCACAGTTTGAGAAGCATTTACAAGACTTGAAGATTATTCGATTATTCGAAGTGTTCATCATACACATTGTGGTGACCGCTGCTTAAATAAATATAGGTGGCTACATGTGCTATTGAACTATAGTTGCGTGTATTAACCATTGCGCCACGGTCAAATTTGCATACCAAAAAAACGGCAATTGCTTAGTCAGGATCATGTTCCACCAATGGCTGATAGGCCAACTCCATAAGCAGCTAGAAAAGGGAGATCAATATTTCGTTGGAAATATGAAGCTTTTGAATCCTTATTAAAACTTCGAATTGCGAAAGCATCATCATGCGGGTTGTGGTTGATACCAAAATCGCTCTTAAAGGCTTTGTGCTCGAATGTGAAGTTGCATTGCAACCGGGTGCTACAGACCCATACAGCAGCAGAGGTGGTAAGATAAGCCTCATCTCCGCCAATGGGGATTATGTTCCATACTTGCATAATCGATTTGGTATCTCCTGGCTGCGAAGAAAGGGTTGACAATTGCGGCAGTACCAAAATTGCCAGTCCCTTTCCCTAGATAGTCCAAGTTTTACTTGGCTATCCCAGGGGGGCGTTGGCAATCGCATTGTAATATGCCCAGTGTGTCGCACACCGCCTTCACGGCGAGACTCACGTAAAACCCTCGTGGACTTCTGCGGAAGCATCATTGGGAAGCATATTGTTATTTAGGGACCTCAATGCAATGTATACTTATTTTACAACCCTTAAAGAGCTAAGAATCGCTGCCTTCTTAGTAAGCCTCAAACAGTAAAGACAGGACTATAAGTTTGAAAGTTACCTTCAAGATTTCATAAAAATTGCTTCAAAAAAGAAAAAAAAAAACTCGAAAATCGGTGACAAATTGTCTTTATACTGACTAATGTTCCAATTATTGGACGCAATACTATGATCGATGCACCAGCTTTTTTAATTTAATTGTTTTTTCCCCAAAACCATCAACACAGTGAATTTTGTTTAAGAAAAATCTATAAATTTGGCGTTAGTTTGCATTCTATTTCATTTTCCATACCTGCACTACAAGGATGCGAATTGTCTTTGTAAATTAAAAAAAAAACTTAACTTGATGCTATTAAAAAATCACTTACGTTTATCAAAATAAGGCAACCATTTATAGTATTGTCCCTGATATGGTTTCTCATTATACTGTTCACACTGTTTAGCTCTAAAACTCGGTTCTCCCTTTGGACACGGCTGATAATTGCATATTTTATATCTGAAACCACCATCCAAATATGTATATTTATATTCAAATCAAAACTACATGTACACATGTCTAGGATAAATTTGACTTACCTCTTCCTTTCCCCTATACAAAACGAGCCGCCATTTTCTGGCAGCGGGCTATCACATTCCCGTTGCTGTATGGAAACACCACCGCCGCACGAGCGGGAACATTCACTCCATTCCGACCAACTGCCCCAACCACCATCAACTTTTTCCATGGACTCGATGCGAACACATTTCCCATTCTGACACCACTGTTTGCAGAAAGGGAATAAAAAGATTTTTGAATATGTTTAAACGGAACACCAAATCAATATTACCACAACAAACCTTACGTTTTCCACATAATGTTCCAGGAGCTGTCGGTCTCATATTTGTAATACATTCACCATTCACGCGACACCAGAGGGTAGAACAAATCTCATTCATGGAAGAGCAAGCCTGCACTTCACTATCAGTCACATTGTACTGAAGACGGCACTGTACCTCGGCACTGTATTTGCTTCCTGGTGGTTCCTCCGGATATACATACGCATCCATGGGAGACGGTTCGTCATCCAAGCAGTCACCCAAGCCTTGACTGTGAGGATAGTTGTGAAAAAAATGGGTTAGGTAAATCTTATTAGACTTTTATTCGCATATTTCAAAAAACGTACTCCAAAAAGTGGGTAATGAATTTACGGCTACAATTTGACCAACAAACTTGTAAAGTGTCAGCACCAAATGTTGGCGTCATAATGTGGACTATGGAACCCACACGTGGATGGCAACCAATCTTGGCTGTGTCGTGAAACATACCAAAACTGAAAAGAAAGGAAATTGAATTACAGAAAGAAATGGTACTTTAATCTACTGAAAAGAGAAACAGCTTTCATATAAATTAAAATGAAATTAAATTTAATCAAAATACGTTCAACTGTAGTCTCGAAAATTTCAATTATTTTTAGGTAAAAGAAAGAAAGCCAATAACTTCATGCAAAATTAGCTAAACCCAGCTCGGAGTGTGAAGTCATATTGCATTTTTTCGCAAGCCACATCACTGAGCTGTAAAATTTTAAGCAGGATTTATCTCGCCGTAACACTTGTGTAGACTATTTAAGCGAACTATTTTCATGTTATTTGAAAATTGAATAAAAAAAAGTGGTTTGTACAGTGACCAAATACCAAATACCAGGGATGTTAGATGCTGAAAAAAGCAAACCGTAGTTTGATAATGTTTGTATGCGATGACATACAAGGGGATGGATAAATTAAAACGTGGTCAGTCATCGACTTCCAGTACTTCGGAACGCCTAATTGAATCTGATATGGTAGAAATCATCGACAAAATTGCAGGAGTATTGTGCAGGAGGCCACAGGCATATAACATGAGGCTGTGGTCTAGATTCTGTACAAACTATTGAGTATGGAAAAGCCATCGGCAATATGGTTATCACCTTTCTTACCGCAAGGAGTTAAAACTGGGAGTAGGTTAGCTAACGGGTATAACAGAAGCCTCGTCCGGTACCGAGGGTGATACGGATTCACACGGACAGGTCTCGATTTCGTGCTCTGTCATTTGTGACTTTTTGATCTCTCAGGGAGTATGGACAGGCATGGGCTATCCTATGTCTACGAGTATATGTCATTGTTGCCGTTCACTATCGCCGAGAGGAAGGGGTTTTATAGTTCTCCCCGTCTACCACCGGTGGGGATACGGCATTCTTGCAATGTAGTGCCGACCGTTCCATCTACCTGGTGTCTCGGTTGAAACCAAAATCGCTGTTAGAGATTTTGTGCTCAAAAGTGGAGTTGCATTACACAATCTGGTGCTACAGACCCATAGAGTAGCAGAGGTGAGGTGAGGCATTGGCCTCCGTCAATGGGGATAATGTTCCATACTAGCATAATCAATCTGGTATCTCCTGGCTGGAAGAAAGGGCTGACAATTGCTACGGCTTGCTCCCAAACTTGACAGCTCCTATTCCTAGATAGTCCAAGTCAACTTGGCTAACCCAAGGGAGGCGCTGGCAATCGCATTGTAATAAGCCCAGTGTGATAAGCACACCGTGGGTAAGGTCTTCGCGGCGAGACTCATGTTAAAGCCTCGTGGACTCTGCACCTCATAAAACGAATTCACTCAGAACAGACTTTCTTCTTCGCCAAATATGGAATTATTTCTCTTAATATGTTGTCACAGAGGTCCAATAACTTCAAACCTTTCGGTTTTCTGCTTTTCCTCTACAAATCATCGCATCGGGATATGATAGGGCCACAAAAACTTGATCCTTCGGATTGTGGCTCTTCTACGCCGCCTATTGAGTTTACGACAGTGACTTTTTATACTGAAGCAATTTCATCCCTTCGTACGGTATGGCCCAGCCAAAGAAATTCCTATAAACTGGCTACAGTGATGCCAGCTCACAGCTTTTACATCTCATGTTTCACTCGACATCAATTTGCGACACTGACTGTAAGGTGGTCCATCTATCCTACGAAATATTTTCTCTAAGGCTCTCGGAACTGATTCCTCTCCTTGTATCATTATCCAGGATTCTGCATCACATAGTAATATAGATAGAACTAGTATCTGATACAGCTGGATTTTTTGTTCGTCGTGAGAGGAGTTTGCACTTACTGCAGTGTTCCTCATTGTCAATTCCAAAATTATATTGAAGATATTGCACGATTGGCTGTGTGAATCCTAGTAGGATGTGATAGTGCTTAGTAAGATTTTTGAAAATTTATATTGTATCTTTACTATCGGTCAATGTTATCCTACAATGCCACAGCAGCTTCGCAGGAATACAAAACTTGGCCGTGGGTTAAAATAACCTTTTTCATATTAGAGTATGCCAGTATATTATGCGGCATTGACAGAGGCCCAACAAGTCTTGATGAGTCCCGTTTCTTTTGCTCTTGGAGTTATTCGCTATGCGACTGATTTCAAAATAAGAAAAGAGTACGCACTGAGACTGTCAGACTTGTTTGTATATGGAGTATAAAACATAAGTCACTCTGAGCGTAAGGTTGGTCTTAAATAATGTATTTTATGGTGATGGCAAACATGTTGGGAAGCTCGAAATAGATGGCGCAATTGTGACATATGGATTTGGAGATCTTTCTTTTCTGTTCCTCTCATGACCACTCTCATGATGGTCAGTCGCTGGACTGTATAGGACAGAAACTGGAAGATGACCAGCTGCAAGCTCTTATCTGTGTAGTAAAGATCTCACGGAGTTTCTGATAGCCGTAACCTGAAATTCTCTTCCTATTATCAGTAAAGGTATTACAAATTTTTCAGTGTATCGGCCGTTTCTATCTATCTGGGCGATTTTCACAGCTGCAGATTCTCTTCTCTAATTTGTAAGGCGGCCAATTACGTAAAGTATGAGATTACAAGTCACATTTTGGTAACAGTTGTTCTGCAAAGCTTCCAACGACAATTTTCGCTGATAGCGAGGGGATTAGGTGGCACCGGGACCATCAGCTCATCGTTCAGATGATTCTCCCAGTTAGTAGTATCACGGTGACTGTGATTGAAAACGAAATCACTGTTACAGGCTTGTACTCAAATGTGAAATGACATTGCAATCGGATATTATAGTCCCATAAAGCGACATACTTAAATATCTGGTATCTTCTGGCTAGGAGAATCGACAGTTGCCGTAGCTTGCAGCCTTTCTAGATTCAAGATTTAGACATTAAATATTACGCTGAGAACAAATCCCTAATGTTTAATTTATTGATTTCACTTAAAACTACAGTTAAAACTACTTGAATTTAGTAGAAAACTAATAAATGAAATAACATTTTATTACGTAACTGAAAAGTACGTTGAAAATGTACTCTCTCTGGAATTATATTCATAAATCTTTGAGTTAATAAACCTACAACTATTTAACATTTTTGGCTATTGTGAATACAAATTTCGAAGAGATATATGTGAGAAAAGTGAGAAAACTATTTAAGTCGATATCTTGTAAGAACTTCACACTTATTTTTTATAACGTAAGCAGTGAGCATTAAAACAAAATCCCTGAATTCAAACTAACTCCAGCTGTTTTATGGGTCTCAACTTATAACCGCCACCACTTCGACGTGGAGCAACCTTTTGAAGTCAAATTTTCATTCTCAAAAGCGGAAGCATTTCCCAACCAAAAATTTACAACAGTTTCCGACCACAATAACATCTTTTCCCCACGCACGCAGTTGCGTCGTTTAATACCGCTGTTAAACCGAGCTGTTCATGATATCAGTCACATCAGCCCCGCGGTCTTGCTACAATCCACTGATAGTCTGCACTTCTGCTCTCCAACGGAAAGTTGATTAATATCATTCTTCTTCTTCTTAGGCGGCGACTGGAATAGACATCCTTAGCTATTATACGTCGCCCGTAGAAAATAATCCCAAGCGCTTCGATCTTCTGCGCTTCTCCTCCAGTTCGTCACACCAAGCTTCGACAGCATTTCAAAAGTCTGCCCCTCAAAACGGAGTTTCGGTCGTCCTCTTCTGCGTCGTCCATTAAGTTCGTTGTCGAAAACTTTCCGTGCCGGAGCATTTGGGTCCATCCGCTCAACATGACCCAGCCAACATAATCGCTGTATATTAGTACATTTGACTACATCGATGTCGGCATATTAACATCATTGCTCCTAGCTAATCATATCCACCTCGTTTTTGTTTATGGTCCTTCGAGCCGGATTCTTTTGTAGTCAATATCTACCAGATTATTCCAGGGGACACTACCAATTGTAATCAACAAAGTGCTTACAATTAGCATATAACGGAGGCTCTTCATGGCTAGATTATCTCAGGAATGACGCGTGCTCTGCCGAAGGAAGCCTTATGGAAAAAAAGGTAACGTGTAGATTTGGTCTTTTTTTGCGATTTTTGCAGTTCTTGCTATACTGGTAAGATGCAATCAAGTGAGATGAAACAGGTTTTAGACATCCAAACCTGAGGCTCATTCGATCGCGTGGCAGTTGGTGCATACATTTAGGTCGCTTTTTTTTAAAACAAAGTTAAGTGTATTATAACTTCCACACATCGAACGTACATTTGTTTAACTAAATCGTCCACAAAATTTGATGCAAGCTTGTTATCATATCATTACTATCAATCTTAAATTGCTCTGTTCAACAGCATCCCCATCTTTACGCAGTAATATAATAAAATAATAGAGGAAAAATTCAGGCATTCTGGAAATTGAAATCACAGAAATATGCCAACGAAATCATTATGTCTTAAGTGCAGGATAATTTTTATCAAACAGATTTATCTCCAGAGAAATAAAAGTTAATCAATCAAAGCAAAATGTGTCCCACAATCTGTTTCTAAAACTCATTGACCTGCCTTCGAAACAAAACTCGTAATTCCTTCAACGATTTCTTGGAATAAACAGCAAAGAAATAAGTTATTCTCTGAAATAATTACCCATTTTTATTTATTCATTATAAATAATTCGTTTATTCTTTTTAAAAACAAAGTCTCACTCTTTTAAGCGCTCAATAGCTTTATTCGCACGTTCGTGTCTTAAGTCTTTTGATTACACACAAACCTCACGCACCCAGCAATGAATTAATGAATGAATATGCACAAATTATTATATTAAACGAACGTGTCATAATTCCAGTGTTTTGATATCATAATTATTGAAGTATCAGTGACAACACGAAAAAAAAATCAAATCAATTAAATTGTTGAAAACTGTATAAACAAACACATCGCTTTTAAGTGTGTCCTAACAAAGTAATAACAAAGTTACACCACACAACTGTGAAAACAATCAACAACAAACATAAGAGCCACAACAAGCTGTCAAACAAATAACGTTATCAGATCAATCAATAACATTTGTAATTAATTTAAATGTTATGCATAAATAAACACTTGTTGAATCGCGCGTTAAGCAAAAAAAACACAACACAATCCCATATACAGACGTCGAGTTGGAACATTAAGTAGCACTTGAAAACAAACATCAACGCTTTGATGTACAACCAAACATTCAAACACGCATGCGCAAACATTCATTCTGGCAAGTAGGTAACCGTACATACATACATACTCATATGTTACACTCACATGCTAAATATTTACCACCTGTGTTGTGTTTTGTTAAGGTAGCAGACAACAATCAAACAGATATGTACATGTGGAGGCTTTCTTGGTCTATCACATATACATATAATGAACTATCTACCTACATACAGTTAGAGTCATGGGAAAATGTACAAGATTGGATACAGTTGTAAACTTTTAATATGATTCGGTTTGTTGTAATCAAATTGGAATAGATTTTTCGAAAGGATAACTGCAGTGAGATGATTTGTTCGATTCGTTGAAAGGTCTATTAAGTCTACAGAAACTTTTTGTAAACATTTAATAAGATTTGGTTTGATTACAACAATCACAAAATATATTTCCAAAGGACAGTCGCACTTATAAGTCTTATCCGATTCACTGTACATACAGTCTATTAAGTCCACAAAAACTTGTTGTGGAAGATTTGATTTGATTACAGCAATTGGAACAGATATTTCCAAAGGACAACCGTACTGATAGGTCTTGCCCGATTCATTGTAGAGTCCACTAAGTCCACAAAAACTTGTTGTGAACATTTGAGAACATTAAGTTTGATTACAACAATTGGAGCGGCTGTTTCCAAAGGACAACTGCACTGATAAGTCTCGTCCGATTCATTAAACAGACTGTTAAGTATACAAAAACTTTTTGTAGACATTTCATAAAATTTGAGTTGGTTACAACAATTAAAACAGATATTTCGAAAGGGGAAACGGACTATTTACTGAAACTTGTCCGATTCATTGTAAAGCCTGTTAAGTCCACAAAAACTTGCTGTAGGCATTTAATAAGGCTTAATTTGATTACAACATAAATTTTCAAAGGACAACCGCACTGGTAAGTCTTGTAGGGATCATTGTGCAATCTATTAAGTCTATAAAAACTTTTTGTAAACATTTAATAAGATTTGAGTTGGTTGCAACATTTAGAACAGCTATTATAAAAGGACAACCGCACTGATAAGTCTTATCCGATTCATTGCACAGTCTATTAAGTCCACAAAAACTTGTTGTGGACATTTAATACGATATGGTTTGATTACAGCAATTGAAACAGATATTTCCAAAGGACAACCATACTGATAAGTCTTGTCCGATTCATTGTACAGACTATTAGGTCTACAAAAACTTTTTGTACACATTTAATAAAATTTGAGTTGGTTACAACAATGAGAACAGATATTTCGAAAGGATAACTACAATGATAAGTCTTGCCCAATTTATTGTTAAGTCTATTAAGTCTGCAAAAACTTGCTGTAGACATTTAATAAGATTTGAGTTAGTTATAACAATTAGAACAGATATTTTGAAAGGACAGTCGCGCTTATACGTGTTGTCCGATTCATTGTACAGACTGTTAAGCCTACAAAAACTTTCTGTAGACATTTAATCAAATTTAAGTTAGTTACAGCAATCATAACAGATATTTCGAAAGGATAACCGCACTGATAAGTCTTGGTTGATTAACTGTAAAGTCTGCTAAGACAACGAAAGTTGGGATATTCTGAAACCACTTCAGTGTGTTTTTAATCTGTTACACGAGACTTCAGCTTTAGATCGAACTTTGTTATGAGATGGTTATCTTGTGTGAGAAATCTTGCCTTTTAGTGTCACACAATTTTAAGGTACATTTGGTCTACTTGCTAAATACTATACTTTTTAATGTCCGATTTTTATCCACATCATTCTTGAAAATTTAAATATTTGAAAATCGATTCTTATTTAATTTATAGTCTGTCTTCTTGTTCTCTTACATTCGTTTCAGCGTTATTTTAATTTATAACATGAGATTTCAGCTTTAGGTCGGACTTTGATATGAGATGGTTACTTTGCATGAAAAATTATGTCTTTTTAATGTCACACAATTTGAAGGTCCTTTACAATGTTTTTTTTTATTTTGTCAGAGAAGATAGGCTACTTGCCGAATGTCACGATTTTTAATCTCAATTTTTATTTAACCTATAGGACGGATGAATTGTCCTGTCTATAGGACATCACGCATCTTCGCATCTTTTTCGCCAAATTTAGCTCTACTGGGCTATTTTCTTTTCTCAAACCTGAAAAAATGACTCGTTGACAAAAGATTTGCCAACAATGAAGAGGTGGAGTCTGCGGTTACTTTAAGGGGTGTGACAGTTCTTGCTTTAAACAGGGTATGGAAGCTATTGAATGTCGCTGGAAAAAGTGTACGAGGTGAAAGGAGATTATGTCGAAAAATAAAGAAAATTGTTTCCAACTTTTTTTGTGTCTTCTTTGTTTTGGGACCGCCCTCGTACATTGATACTTTGCCTTTAATCTAACCTAAACTAAGCTACTGAATCTTTTCGTTATTCTAAGTCATTCTTCAAGCTACATTAAAAACAAATATATTCAAAAAGTCTATTTATGCTCTTATAGTTCTTACTAGAGAAAATCCTATGATTTAGAGGGATCCTATTGAATGCCTTTTGAATATCCTCAAAATCGTAGATGAGGATGCATTGGCTGGGGAAAGGTCCAACATTTTTGCATTCAAAATGTAATTTATTGTATTTTATCGACATCGACCCCAATTGCAGGTTTTGTACAGGGTGACGCAATAGAACGTGCATATTTAAAAAATAGATTAAAAAATAAATACAAAAGGTATGGTTAAAATAAATCTAAGGCATTGTAGAATAATAAATGGAGTTTATTTTTTAAAAATAACATCATCTAAATGGTGA
>JAHXMU010026058.1:39409-60449 GCA_019455685.1 Philornis downsi | reverse complement strand
TTGACATAACCTTTAGCACGGGCTTTCTATGTGGTACAAACTATATGACAGATACGGTCTCATTACGGTTTAGCAATTGCATATTTATTCAAAAAATAAATTCACTTGCATCTTATGAATGAGACATGCGAGAGCTTCTCACATTTGGTAAGCATGCATGCATTATATTTTTAGACTCACTCAACGGTTTAATGACGACTCTGAACGTTATACTTTGGCAAGTATTGACAAGACTTGTTGATTACTCGACTACACGAAGTGTTCGTCAGACACATCGAGATGACCGCCGCCCACATAACGATATTCATTCAACAGCACGTCAAAAGTTTCCTTCTGAACCATATACGAATCAAAGTCACTTCATTCACATACCCGTTCCGTTACCTACTCGGAATGAAACTAGACGAACGGTTCGTCGTAGACTACAAGAAGCACATTTACCAGGACAGATAGCCAGAAGAGTTTCTTTGTTTAGACAAAAAAATGTAAACGCTAGATTAGCGTTTGCAAGAAGTCATTCCATTTACTCCGGAGGAGATGGTGAAAAAAAGGCAAAACATTTTGTGGAGCGATGAAATAAAAATTAATGTATTTGGAAACGACTGTGCCCGGAATGTTCGACGCCCTAAGGGTAGGGAATTCCATGTTCGCTTTACAAAGAAGACGGTCAAGCACGGGGGGGGCGACAATATTAGGGTCTGGGGTTGCTTCTCGTGGTATGGTATCGGTCCGATACACCGAGTTACCGACACTATGACCAGATTCCACTACAAAGATATCTTGGAAAATACAATGTTGAAATATGCTGTGGAAAGTATCAGTTTTAGATGGACATTCCAGCAGGATGCGATCCGAAGCATACTTCTAAGCTTGTTCCAAGATAATAATGTTGACCTTCTTTACTGGCCAAATCAATCTCCGGACTAAAATCCAATCGAAAATCTTTGGGGAGAGTCGAAACAAAGAATCGGAAAGGAGGTTTTTAAAAATAAGGATCACTTAGGGAATTTTGTTCAAAAACCTTGGTATGAAATACCAGTATAAACCTGCAGGAAGCTCACTGCCAGCATGCCAAAAACAGTCAACAAAATAGTTGAAAATAACTATTCTAACCAAATGTACTTATTATTTTGTCCAATGGTTTTTGATTAATTTCTTACTTTTTGAAAAATACTGAATTTGATTTTTGTTTTTTGTTATTGTTTTAGTATTTATTTTGTTTCTAATGTTATAACAAAAGAAATTAGTATTTGTTTTTCTTTTAATTTAAATAAATTTTCGTCTACGAGCCTTAAAAAAATATAAGCGTGTACTTATTATTTTGACCATATGTGTATTTATTTCTAGAGAATGAGCATATGCGAGTTGTGCTGCAAAAGTGGCTGATCTTGAATCAGCAACTTTGCTGGTAATATCGTATTTATTATAATCATTGGAATATTTATCGATAATTAGCTTTTACATTAGATTAGTTTTTAGATTACTTAAATAAGAGAGTTAAATTTTATAATATTTAAATTTCATATTATCAGTAATTAATTCATTTAATTTAAAAAATTCAAAATTCATTCATTAAATTTACAAGTAAGTATAAACTTAAAGGTTTATGCAATAATAAATTTTCATGCATCACGATTTAAAGCTTAAAGCGAGGAGGTCGAGAGATGTTAATTTAGGAATTAGCTAACTAAGATTCAGAAACGATCACCTAGAGCACCTAACTTACTACATTACTCAGAAGCATCTCAGATTTGACTAACTGAAACTTCATCAAAATATGTCGGACGTACATACTTGTTTTATTTTATTTCACTTTGTATTTTCAAATAAAGGGTGCCCCAACAAGAATGCAAGATTTAAATGACTGATGCAGCAATTGAATTGTTTCTCTGGCTGTATGACATGTGGCGCCGTCTTGTTGAAACCACATGCCCTCCACATTTATTTCTTCAATTCTAGGCAGGAAAAAACTGGTTATCATTTCACGATATCGAACACCATTGACTGTTTGCGCTTGACATGCCCCATTTTCATAAAAAAAGGTCCAATGATTTCTCCAGACCAAAATCCACACCACACAGTGACACGTTGAGGATGCATTTACTTCTCGTGAATCGCTCGAGGATTTTCCTCACCCCAAATGCGACAATTCTGTCTATTGACGAAGCCAACAAGATGGAAATGGGCCTCGTCACTGAAGATGATTTTATCGGCAAAATTAGCATTTTCATGTTGTCTCTCCAATATTCAATTAACGAACTCCCTTCGCTGTCCATGGTCAGCTGGCTTCAGTTCCTGAGTCAATTGAACATGAAGATGCAAATCTTTCGTCAAAATTCGCTGCATAGTGTATTTGGGGATACCAATTTGCTGAGCTCGGTGTCAAATTGAGGTGGATGGAGTTTGAGCGACATCATCACGTATGTACAGCTGCGACATTTTCGTCGATCGACCTGGTCGAAGGCGAGTTGTTGTCTTTACATCACTAACAGACCCAGTTTTGGCAAATTTATCCATTAATCTCTTTACAGTTGACTCTTTTGGAGCATTATTGTAACCCCAAATTGATCGCAATTTGCGAACTGTAGCCGCAAAACTTTCACCATTTTGGTAAAACAATTTCACAATGAGAATGCGTTGTTCATTCGTGTAGCGCTCCATTTTTACTAACCTCGTACCTTCTACTAGCAAACAATAACAATTGTTCAAATGTCAAACAATGACACTTCGAATGGCGCCAAATTTAAATCTTGCGTTCTTATTGGGACACCCTTTAGAAACCAAATTATCGTGCTCTTTCAGGAGGCGGTGTTTTTCACATTATGGCCGGCACTCGGCTTTTCATTGGCACAGCAGCTCTACTACACAGGACTTGGCAACAAACACTATTTTAGATATTATTAGAAAAATAAAATTAATTAATAATCGCTCTCTATTATTACACTTTCCCCAAATACAATTGATCCTACCACTGTGCCATTCCTGTTTTATGCAAATTGGATATCAAATTGAAAAAGTTCATCGCCTGCGTTGTGTGCACATCTCTGTATTTGTTCTTATATTTCCTTCACTTTGTTTTTTTTAGCATTTATCTTACTCACCTACAAAATG
Organism: Philornis downsi; assembly: GCA_019455685.1. NCBI lineage: Eukaryota > Metazoa > Arthropoda > Insecta > Diptera > Muscidae > Philornis > Philornis downsi. The sequence continues at coordinate 57,338 of JAHXMU010026058.1, read as the reverse complement.
TATCTAAATTCTGTTGGGCATTCTGTGTAAGATTCAGATCTGGCTGAGCTTCATCCTCGTCAAGCAATATGATTTTCACTACCACAATTTCAATGGCATTGCCAATGCTGGGATCTTTATAGAGCGCCGAGACCATATTCATTATGGTCAACAGATATGTATTCACATCGTCGTGGAAGGCAACCATTGTGGAGTCGGCAACAATTAGGGTCTCAACATGTCGTGGGCTGCTAATTGAACGTTTCATGCGTTGATGTTGCTGCCCCTTGATGTTGTGCTGCTGGTGCTGTTGCTGTTGGTGTGGTTGTTGGTGTTCGGGCGTTTGCTGAGGTGCAAATGCAAATGTTGTTTTTGGTGTTGTTGGCGTTAAGATGCGTTGGTTGGCCGGCATATTATTGTTGCTGCTGCTGCTGTCGACCTCACGAGAATGATGATGATGATGATGATGATATTTTTGGTGTTTAACATCCGCCGTTGTAGTTTGATACGTATAGTGTGATTGCGGATGGTGTAGACGTCGTATTCTTCTGCCACCTTGAATTTTTACCTGTAAAGTTTTTTATTATTTTTGTGTTTATTTTTTTGGTTGGTTAAAAAGTTGGCACATTTCAATAAAAATAAAAACGTACATAAAATATTCGTTTTTGTAAATAAAATTAGAGATGGCGATAGGATATGAATACATTAAACAGAGTTGCCAATAATGCCACAAGAATTTAACTAAAGTAATAAAGCTTTTGGGTCTAAATTCTTTTTCTTTCTCATTTTCCTGGCAGCGTACGAGTACTGAATAGATAGAAAGCTTCATCTTTTGAGGCTGCCCAGGAATAGGTCGAATTTTTCGTTTAATCATATGATGTAAAGTTTTGATCAGACAGGTCATATGTCATCGATCAGAACAAGTAATAATTGGAACGGACAATATATGGTGAGTAAGACGGTGGGGTAGAACCAATCATTTGGGGGGTTTCTAAACAGAAAATCAATTATTAGAATCTATAGGGTTACCCATTTAATGATTTCAAAACCGCCGGTCTCGAAAGGCGGTCAGCTGTTAAATACCTATCATCTGAAGTGTTATTTATTTAGTTTGCCATTTACCGATATGGGTCGTTTAGCAACCGAAGAACGCGTAGAAATAGTTAAAACTTACTACAAAAGTGGTGATTCAAACGCGGCCTTTTAATCGAACAAAATTTTCTTCAGCGATAAAGCCCATTTCTAACTGGGTGGTTACGTCAACAAGCAAAACTGTCGCATATCTGCCTCGGAGAATCCAGAAATGATTGTGGAAAAGCCATTGCATACGGAAAAAGTGACTGTTTGGAGCGCATTATTGTCTATAGGTATCATTGGGACGTGTTTTCCGAAAATGACGCTGGAGGAACCCCAAAAGGATCCACTGAACCAAGACAGAGGCGGTCATTTAAATGATATTGTATTTCGTACATAATGGAAAGATCGAAGTATTACAATGAAATAAAAGTTTCATCAAAATCATAGTTTTATGTGTGTTTCATTTAACTTTACTTTTGAAACCGAAAAATGGGTAATTCTATATTACGTAAGCTGGCTTAGGCATTATAATATTATGTGAAGTTTGGAAATAAAAGCATTTTTACCTAAGCCTATAGTTAATTCAGACTCTTACAAAAAATGGATGTTCTACTATTACAAATATATAAATTTTTTTGCGAAATTAGTTTTTCGTTTGAACTGCCATTATTCGAAATCCTGAGAATACTAAAGGTAGATTTACATTTTTTATTCCAAATATGAAACATTAATATCTTTAATAACCAAGTTTTTGTTTAGAAACAGACACGAGACAGCTTTAGGAAATGTAAAGAAATATATTCAGCTAGTTGAAGCTGAGTATAAATAACTTGTATATATTTAGAATTTAGTCTAATAAACATTCTCTTTTGCCATTTTATTGGCTTCCTTAGTTCGCGAGACAGCATACTAGGGTAGTTCCAAAACTAGCTGATCTAACATACAGACGGCGCCAGTAGTTTAAACAAAATTATTTTGCTGAAAAGTGACAACCTTGTAAAGCATACGTTTTAAGTTTCAAGGCGCCATGTTATTCAATATTTTTAATTGAGCCGTTAGAAGTAAACGATCTCAGTGAATTTGAAAACATGGAAAAAATTGATCACTGTTATATAATTCAATATTTCCATTTGAAAGGTCTCAAGTCCAACCAATACTAAAGTCGAGCAAGCTTCCACTCTGAGGGAGCCTGCTCTTTCGTTTACCAATGCAAAATATTGGATAGCAGAGTATAAACGAGGCCGTACAAGCTACCAAGATGAACATCATAGTCGTCGAACAATTGAGATGTCTACGCCCGACACGGTTAAGAAAATCCATGAAATGGTATTGGATGATCGTCGGCTGAAGGTGCGTGAGCTAGCTGAAATGATAGCTTTACATCGTGTATTGACCGACGATTTGGAGATGATAAAGCTGTGCGTAAGATGCGACACCATCTTTCAATAAAGCAAAAACAGCGCCGTGAAAATGTTTCAGTAGAGTGTTTGGCGATGTTTCACCGCAATAAAGCCGAATTTCGATTTATAACCACGAATGAGACATTGGTCCATTACTTTACACCTGAGACAAAGGGACAGTCAAAGCAGTGGACTGGAATGGGAGAATTGTGTCTAAAGAACGCGAAGACGGTTCCATCTACAGGCAAGGTTATGGCGTCTGGTCTTTTAGGTTGCGCATGGGATATTATAATTTTTGATTCTCTTCAGAAATTACAGAAAAAAGGCATTTGGTAAAAATAAAGTGTTGGTTCATCAAGACAATACAGTTAAAGTTCGAATTGCTTCATCACGCACCTTATTCGTCAGATTTAGTATTCGGCGAAAAAGAAAGTGTTGTTTCATCAGGACAAGACAGTTAAAGTTCGAATTGCTTCATCATGCATCTTATTCGGAAGATTTAGCTCCCTCGGACTACTCTCTATATCCAAACTTAAAAAAAATGTCTTGATGGTAAAAGGTTTGCCAATAATGAAGAGGCGGAGTCTGCCGTTGATGGTTAATAAAAGGAGTTTGACAGTTTTTACTATAAACAGAGTATAGAGGCTATTGAACATCGCTGGAAAAAGTGTATCGAGCTAAAAGGAGATTACGTTGAAAAATAACCAAATAAACCAACCAACTTGTTGGTGTCTTCTTTGTAAGGTCGGCTAGTTTTGGACAGCCCTCGTATCTACCATCCGCTAGGCAGGAATCCATGCAATCCAACACATTCACCGATAACAGTTTGAAATCATAGCGTCGTTCACAGATACCCTCCTCTAAATAAAGCATTTGTGAAGAAAAGTAAACACTTCTGGTATAACAAAGTACTCTCTGTACCATATAGTGGCTCCACAATCAGTTTTAATGTGAGAAAGTGTCACCTTGAACACCTTCAATATAAAAAAACGTATTTTTGATTTTTTCTTTTGTATAGAAACCGTATCTATTGACACTTTTTATATACAAAACTGTCTTGTATTGTTTATTGATACTTTTACTATTTGAAACTGTCTTTATTAATACTTTTCATGTTAGAAAACTGTCTTTATTGACATTTTTCTTATAGAAAATTGTCTTTGTTTTTACTTTTTTTTACTATAGAATATAGAAAATCACCACTTTGCACTTTACGTACAGAAAAATATCTTTATTAACAGTCTTTGCTGACATTTCACATAGGAAAAGAGTGTTTGTTGACACATCTCATATAGGAAAACTGATTTTGTTGCCACTTTTCGTATAGAAAACTTAGCGTAGAAAATATTTTACTGCAGAGAAAAGGTCTGTTTGAAAACTTTGCTTGTATTTGATATTTATATTATAAAAAACGTTTAGTTGTAACCAATAAATTTTATTGAATAACAAATAAGATTGAATAAGAATTAAAATTCTTTTAAATACTATAATTTTAGGCAACATTACTTTGATTTGTTTTGTGATTTTGCCGTGCTGAGCGCTTAGCTCAGTTTAATCAAATGTTTTCGGCAGAGGGTCCCAGTTAGAGCAACTCTTAGTACACGGTAAGTTGAAACAAATACATAAAATTATTTTTATTCAGTAAATATTCAGCTTGGCTGGCGATACTAAAGCATGATCTTATTATATCGTGTTCTTTGGGATTCATGTTCGTATTGAATTAATTTCCCATCACCAGTGACTGACCATGCGTTACAGTGGGTAGGCGGGTGTTTCCTAGGATGCTTTGTACCGCTTACCCCTAAAATGCAAGCCTCTCTACCTGATCCTGTAATTAAGCAGGCAAAGGGTATGATGGTTGCGAACAAAAACAAAGTAGTGTGGCCTTGTGCCAGGCGTCCTAGGAAAAAGTGGATTATGTCTTGGGATTCACCTATAATATGACATCAAACTGATCTTAGAACTCGTTTTTCGAAAACCAAGTAAAGGGGAGAGTCATAGTTAAACAAAACACATCATGGCAACAGGTGCGGTTATAGAGAAGCCGTCGGGAGATATCAGATTTATCTTTTCCGTTAATATATGTACCTATAGTTGCATGACCAGAGAGATCCGCTTAATGAACTATGATTGGAGCATGGTGTGCTTTCTCTCCTCGGACATTGAAAATCTATGCCGTAGATTATGGATTACTAGTTCCATGCGAGTTATGATAAAGCAAAACAGGAGTAGCTTGTCTGCGAAACCCAGACCAGAGGGTTCTTCTCTTCTGGTAGCACGGGTGACCAGGGGCCCAAGGAACATTGTTCCTTCCTGGTCAATGGGGTCTAACTAGTGGGAGGGAGCATCGTGCTGGTTGTGGTTGCCCGAACAAGTGTTTTCAGTGCTTTTGCGTTGCTTCAGGTTGCGTTGGTGAAGGAAGGCATTAGCTTAGAAAACACTGTTCATGTCTATCCGAGGTCTTCCTAGATTACCTCAACTCCTACCCGGGAGGTAGCTCACTTCATACCAAGTGACTACAAAGGTACTTTGGCCGAGTGAGGGAGTGGGACCTGAGGAAGTTTTTCCAAGGGACCTACTTCCAATCTCTGGTAGTTTGACTAATCCTTCGGGATTAGTTTGAGTGCCAAAAAAGGGGCGCTTGCTGTCGCTAGAAGAAAGAAAAAACATATAACCAAGAAAAAAATGATGGAAAACAGCACCTGTGTGATGGCACACCATGGGTAAGGCTTTCACAGCGAGACTCATGTAAAACCTACACATTTGATTTGACCATGCGTTACAAAAAACTCTTTCGTTTGTGTGGCAGCGGAATTTAACGTGCGTTAAATCGGCGTCCAAAATTTCCAATCGTCAGTCCATAAGGAATTCAATTTCCATCTTTTGGAATCGATCACAGCCATGTTAAACGATGCAACATTGCTTGTTGAGTTGTTCTTAATGTAATCGCATCTTCTCTTCCATTTGGCATGAAACTTCATTCAATAATGGTTTCAATTCAGCAACGTCTTTCAGTCCTACATTCTTTGCCTGCGACACCAAACCTATTGAAACCCATTTGAAATGGTTCTGTGTACCGCACGATCTAAAGGAAATCCACTTAACAGAGCGGATAAGTAGTTCCGATTTATTACTTCAACGCAAACAAAATGATGCCCTATTGCAAAGGATTGTCACTAGGGATGAACAATAGAATCCCTTCAACAATGTAGGAAAAGCTAGATGAATGCTCTCAAATTTTATCAAAGGCAGAATTGCACAAAAAAAAAAAAAAGACGTGATATAAATCTGAATTATTATTAGTGTGAAATCTTAGAGATCGGAAAACGCTCTCAAGGAATACTACATTTTTCAAAAATGAACACAACAGTGACTTTTGCGTTCTAGAGCCATTTTGTCCTTAACAAAAAAAAAAAAAAAAAAAAAAAAAAAAAAAAAAAAAAAAAAAAAAAATAAGGCAATAAAGAACGTTTCCGATAAGCCTGCAAAATAACAGTTTTATGTTTAATTCATTTCAATCATTTAAAATTTTGAAAAACATATGATGGCAACTTTGATGCAAATTCATTCATATAATGGTATCCTGAGTCAGCCATTCATAAATTTAGCTAGCTCCCCACTCACTCACTCACTCACCTTTCCCTGGGGTTGCCACTCAACTAGACGTGCTTCAATGCGTCTACGCGGCTCCTTGGTGCCACAATTACTTAGCGTCCTCTTGTGAAGCTTCGTGGTATTTTGTTGCAATTTATGTTGTACATGTTGCTGGTGTTGTTGTTGTTGTTGCTGTGGTTGGTAATGATGATCCTGCAGCAATTGCTGTTTACGCTTGCGCGTCAGATGATGCTGCTGCAGTTGCTGATGTTTCCTTTCATGGGAGCTGTTGCTGTTGTTTGTTTGCTTTTTATTTGTGAAAATATAAAAAATGTTGTCGTTACCATGAAAGTTTTGGTTTTTATTTAACTTCGAGTGTTGAAAAAAAATTTTTTTTTACATCTTTAAACTGCACTCTTCTTCTTCTTTCCCCTTCTGATTCGGACAAATGTTATTTCATAGTGGGTTGTTGCAATTTGTCGTTATATTTATGTGGTTTTTCTGTTTATTATTAATGTCCGTCTGTCTCCCGTTTGTTTGCCATTCATTTGCATGTCTGTCTGTCTGTCCGTGTCTTATTTTCCTTGTCCGTCTGTGTTTGCATTTTATGTCACTCTGTCTGCCTTCCTGCCAGTGATTTTTTGTCTACAGTTTGTAGTTAATGTAGTATGTGATTTTTCAGTCTCAGTTAGCCTCGTAACAACCCACCTAAAATTTTCTTTATTATCTGTTTTCTTTTTTTTTTTGTTTTTTGGTTGGTTGTTGGTTTTGGTTTGTAATGCAAATTTCTGTAATTACCTTTTCCTTGACAGACGATCTTTGAAATACAACATGCGGATGTCCGTTATTGTTGTGGGCCGCATGATGTTTTGAGGGTTCAATGTAATATTCATTATTTTGCGTTTTTATATGACCAACCTAAATGAGATACAAGAAAAAAGATAAAATGTTGTCAGATTTATGAGAACTTTAGATCAGATGTAATGTAAAAATAAAAAAGGAATTCTTTAAAATATACTTTTTTCTTCCTCTTTTTTCCTTTTTCTTCTGAAAGGCTGTCAAAATAACAAAAGGTTAATACATAAATAGCTTTGCCTTATTTTTCATTAAGCTATTATCCCTTACTAGCAGGCGGGCGCCACACCCATCGCTATGGATTGCAGTCCGCAATATCATGGAAGATGTTTCGATTGGGGTTCAGATAAGTGGAGGTGTCAAAAACCTTTCCTTTCTATACATAACAATCGTCTTGTCTTCTTTTTCCAGTGGATGATCTATTTTTTTGGTGTTATTCAATACAGGGATTGGCTCTTATAAATTTATATCATCAGAAAAGGGATGTAGTCTTTGTATTAGCAAGTTTTCCTGCTGGACCAATTTGTGCCATGATATTGACATTTGTGACGTGATATCGTAAATGTAATATTTCGACTTTGACTATTTTTCAACTATTCTTTTAATGCTTTTTTCAATAACCATGCCCACATGTGGTTCCTTCAGAGATTTATAAGCTGAAATAGGCTTTCTTGCTAGCTATTAATTGCTATCGTTTATACTGGCTTTTACATTTTTACGGTTTCAAAAGTAAAATTGGATAAAACACACATAGAGCTAGCTATGATTTCGATAAAACTTTTATTTTATTATAAAACTTTGGCTTTGCTATTACCGTCTCTGGATTGGTTGCAGCAGTGGATCCTTTTGAGATAGTTTTCAAACACAGAGTTTTCATCATTTGATGCGAATTAAGAAAAATACTCCAGCACAAGAGGTCTACGGAAATGAATTGTCTGGGCCGCGCTATAGAAGATGACTGGAAATCCATTGGAATAATCCCGTCTTTGGGACCATATCAAAACTTGGTGTGATAATAGCTCATGTGTGATTTATAATCGATAAATAAAAAATTGTCTAATATCCAAGTAAAGTTCATGATCAAGAAATAGGCAAAGGTTTTACGTACAATTTGTTCATGTATAAGTACAGCCAGCCAATACATTTTCACACATTTTGGGCGGTACGTTTGGGGATTATCCGCGTAAACACGAGCTTTGACGTAGCCCCATATAAAAAAGTCTAGCGGCGTTAAATCGCATGATCTTGGTGGGCAATCGATGTTGTCAAAATGTGAAATTAAGCTTTCTGGAAGCTTATCATGCGATTGTACTAAGTTTTAACTATTTTTATGCATTCTTCGGTTATCAAATGTTTAAATATTTCACGATGGTCGGACATGCATGCTTATATCGATGTCCACGATGTACGAATGTACTTTATGAGATCCGTGACAGATATTTAATCATACCCATATAGAATATATAATTTGATAACTCATGAGATATCTGGCTCTAATCAAGTTTTAGGCAGTCACTTTAGTACCATATTTCAAGCTGGAAGCTAAGGCCTGTTCAAACAGCTGACTTTGATTGACCAGATAGATATTCACGAAACCACAAATTCTAGAAAAGACTCAAGAAACACTAATTAACCCATACAATATTTCCATTGACTATAAATTTAACTTCGCTGTTTGATAGGACAAAAATGGTTTAAATCTACAGCCGATTTAAGTAATATACCAAGAGACATAGGCAGATGATATTGGCTAAAACAAAGCCCCCTTTGTACCAACCAAGACTGTCAAGTAAATCTACTTACTTTTCAATAAGCTTGAGTTGGGATCAGTAAAAGAAATCAAAAGCAATTATGTATTTCGAAGAAGTTAAGAGTACCCACTAAAGCTATTTGTTGTTGTTAAGCGACTAAAATAGATATCCTTAATTATTTCACGTCGCAAGTTCAAAATAATTCCAAGCGATCTAGTCCTATACGTCTCTTATTCAATTCGCTACACCAAGTTTCGATTGTATTTCAAAATCCTGGTTCTTCCAACGGACTTTTGGTCGCCCAACTCGGCTTCGTACATCAAGTTCGTTTTTGAAAACTTTTCGTGCTAACATGACGAAGTTAACGCAAACGCTCTATATTGAAAAGCTTGACCACGATGATGTCGATATATAGCTCATGCAATTCATTGTTCATGCGACGCTGATACTCCCCTTTTGTCGATGATGGTTTCATATATTTTCCAGAGTATTTTTCTCTCAAAAATTCCCAGCTCTGGTTCATCAGTATTACGGGCCATAAACAAGCCCGACATAAAACGTCTTGTTTAGACGGTTTTTTGCTTATCGGTGAAAGTCTTTATGTTTAAATCGCTTGCTTAGCCATTGGTAAATTCTATTAGCAAGCAATACTCTCCTCTTAATCTAAAAATTGACATCGCTTGTTTTGTTTAAAGCGGAACTAAAGTAGATGAAGTCATCCACCACTAAAAAAAATATAATTGTCATCGTTCACACAGCGTCCTCTTTATTCGTTGAAACAAATAACTTTATTTTGTCCTCCTTTACCACCAAACCCTTTTTTGCTGATTCCTCCTCAATACTTGAGAAGGCTGCAGTAACATCTCGCAGTTTTCTGCGTACAAGTACAAGTCGTGTTTTTCTTGAGTCTTCTTCATGAATTGCCGTAATGTCAATACATTGCCAGTTTTTGATTTACCAGGTCTAAAGCCACATTGATAAGGCCCAATCTAGTCGGTTAGAATCGGCTTTAATCTTTTATATATCACACTTGACAGGATCTTATAAGCAATGGGTAAAAGACTGAAACCGCAATAGTTTTTATACACACTTGAATCGCCTTTTTTAACACAGGACATAGAAGGTAATGCATGCTGTTTATTGTTTCTTTTTAAGCCGCAATAATGCTATTACATCGCCGGTAATCGGGATCATGTCTTCGCTTAATACGGTGTAATCAAGCGATTTAACTGCAAAGCTATCTCTCTGCAAGCAAGCATTCTGCTTTACCAGACACCAATTCAGAATTCTGATTAATATCGCAAGCAGACGAAATAGATGAAATACTTTTAGGAATCCTTGGGAAAAAAATACTCATTAGAATATGAAAACATAGTACCGTTAACATACATTTATCATTTGATACGAATTAAGAAAAATACTCCAGCACAAGAGGTCTACGGCAATGAATTGACTGGGCCGCACTGTAAAAGATGGCTGGAAATCCATTGGAATAATCCCGTCTTTGAGACCATATCAAAACTTGGTGTGATAAATAGTTCATGCGATGCATTTGGAAATATTTTCCTTGTGTGATTTATAATCGATAAATAAAAAATTGTCTAATATCCAAGTAAAGTTCATGATCAAGAAATAGGCAAAGGTTTTACGTACAAATTTTTCGTGTATAGCCAGCCAATACAGAATTTTCAACCAGATGAACTGACTTATAACTAAATATGATCCCTATCGAACAGGCCCTTTTTATAATTTCTACATTAACGATCTGAAACATTTAATGTGTAACCTTCTTCCAATTCCAATCAAGGAAGAGCATTCAAGATTCATCCCCATATTCAAAACTGAATAAGAATGACGTCCCAAAGGGTGTCCAAATAAGAACGCAAGATTTCAATTTGGCGCCGTTCGAAGTGTCATTGTTTGACATTTGAAGAATTGTTATTGTTTGCTAGTAGAAGCTACGAGGTTAGTAAAAATGGAGCGCTACACGAATGAACAACGCATTCTCATTGTGAAATTGTTTTACCAAAATGGTGAAAGTTTTGCGGCTACAGTTCGCAAATTGCGATCCAATTGGGGTCACAATAATGCTCCAAAAGAGTCAACTGTAAAGAGATTAATGGATAAATTTGCCAAAACTGGGTCTGTTAATGATGTAAAGACAACAACGCGCCTTCGACCAGGTCGATCGACCGAAAATGTCGCAGCTGTACGTGATGATGTCGCTCAAACTCCATTCACTTCAATTCGACACCGAGATCAGCAAATTCGTGTCTCCAAATCCACTATGCAGCGAATTTTGACGAAAGATTTGCATCTTCATGCATACAAAGTTCAATTGACTCAGGAATTGAAGCCAGCTGACCATAGACAGCGAAGGGAGTTCGTTAATTGAGTATTGGAGAGACAACATGAAAATGCTGATTTTGCCGATAAAATCATCCTCAGTGACGAGGCCCATTTCCATCTTGATGGCTTCGTCAATAGGCAGAATTGACGCATTTGGGGTGAGGAAAATCCTTGAGTGATTCAAGAGAAGCAAATGCATCTTCAACGTGTCACTGTGTGATGTGGATTTTGGGCTGGAGGAATCATTGGACCTTTTTTTTATGAAAATGAGGCATATCAAGCGCAAGCAGTGAATGGTGTTCGGTATAGTGAAATGATAACCAGTTTTTTCGTGCCTAGAATTGAAGAAATGAATGTGGAGGGCATGTGGTTTCAACAAGACGGCGCCACATGTCATACAGCCAGAGAAACAATTCAATTGCTGCATCAGTCATTTAAATCTTCTGTTCTTGTTTTTACACTCTTTATAATATTTTAGGTTCAAATGTACACAATTCTGAATCCAAAAATCAATAATAAAATGTATTTTTCATTAATTTTTATGAAAGTTACTGCCAATAAATTTGTTTTTCATTGTCTCTCTTGTTTTTTTCATAGCTCTTTGATAAGGAGTGTTTTCTATTTATTTTTTATTAACCAGGAATCTTCATGAAAATTCTGTTTCATGTTGATTATTAAGGTGAATTAGAAATTCGTTTTTAGTTCATATTCAGGACAATAACTCACTGTAAACATCGATTCATTATTTAGATAAAACAAAACTAGAAACCTACATTAATCTGGGTGTTTTTTTTAGCAAAACATAATGAAATAGATATTTTGATTTAAGTTTCGTTTTTTCGTTTAAATTAAAAATTCTATGTTTTCTTTCGAATTGAAAAATTTCAAACGTAATGCATACAAAACGCTTCATAAACTGAATCACAATCAATATTGTTTATAATTTCGTTGGGGTTCTATGAATCGAAATCAAAATTTCTTACAGTTTTGTTGCTCTTAATTCGGATGCTAGAAACTGAAAATCAAAACTATTTTGAGCTTTATTTCGGTGACGGTCTCTGCTACACATATATTGATCAAATTTTTGAACAAAATCTCGTATTGCTACAGGATCTTTGCGTGTCTAACTGCTAGAAATCGAAGGATTTTATTGTAACCGCCATATAAATGTGCCAAAAATTTTTCGTATTTCATTTTTTTTTCTTTTCATATAAAAACCGGAATTTTTTAAAACATTTCGGACTTTTATATGGAAGAGCCAGATGGGGCCTATATTCAATTCCAAACCACGACATGAGAAAATGTTATCACTAACAAGTTTGTCGGTTTACTCTGTTCAATTAACCAGCCAAAGGGGCAGATGGGCATGGCTCAATCGTCTTATCCAGACGATTCAGAAACAAATTTCGACGTAACACAAGTAAAATTTAATTTATTTTCTTCAATGCATTATAATTACATGGGCAAAAATACAAGTTCAAGTTCAATTGAAGGTGTTGCAAATACTGCTGGAGATATTTGTTAATATTTTCGTTGAAAAAATGTCACATATAATAACACTCCCCAATAATTGTAGTTATTGCATCATTTGCACTGTCACAAATTTATCTCCCACCACTTCTTCTTACCCTACTCATTAAAGTCTTATCAATTATTTTATTGGGGATTTTTCCCCCTCTTTATGGTTGTGAATGATGTGTTGAAATTAATTTTAATTGCCATAATAAATTCACGGAATTCATCGTTTAATGGAAAATTAATTAATATTCTTCACAATTAATTCACAATGTCTAGAAGTTGTTGCTTGTTGGTGTCGACATTTAATTGAATTGTTTAGTACGAGTCACGTCAATAAGCGCACGTATCCCAATGGGAATAATGTTCTACTAACGTTTGTGTCTTAAGTCTTTCGTTTTTTTTTCGTTGTTTTGTTTTGCTAGTAATTGCAATTAAAACAAGGTGTAATGTTAAACGTTTCCATGCGAATATTATAAAACGGAACTAATGAAGCTATCGAAACGTGGAAACTTTTATGACTTCGCAGTTTTGAGCAGACGTACTACTAAATGACGGCGTTTGTACCTTAAATCACTTGTATGTTTGTTAGCATTTTGTAGTAAATGCAATTAAGAAGAGGTGTAATGTTAATTTTTTCAAAGTGTTTGTCATAAAACATAACTAATGGGGCTTTTAGCGATTTATAAGATTATTTTTTTAGATTTATTTACATTTTATGCGTTTAAAAAAAAATCTTTGCCTCAGGTGACATTTATAATAGCAAAAATTATCATTTTAAAACAGCAGTTTCTTTTTTCATTTCAATAAATTATCAGTGAAAAATATATTTGTAATTGTCGTTTCTTCGAAAGAACTAATACTCATATTGATAATGCTTAAAACATAATCGCCGGAATTATGTATGTCGTAGCCACTCAAAATCTATGTCACCTCACTAAAATGGTATCACGTAAGTCACTTTTCGACAGAAATGCGACCCTGTTGAAAATCTATTACAAATAATGGTATTATGTATGTCGTATTCGACTCCAAAATTTGGCAGAAACAGCCGTTATATATTTTCTTGGTGACAGGTCAGAAAAAAAGGAAGAAAGCAAAATAATCAAAAGATTCAAACGGAAAATGGATGATAAAAAGTAAGTTTGGCTTCAAACTTTTACCATGTATTTCAGCTAACATGTCTGCTTTTATATAAGGTTAAAAGTTACAACACCAAAACAATTTGCAGCCCTTGTCCAATTTATGGAACAAAATCCAGACTTGGCTAAAGGATTTCATAAAAATACCGAAAAGTCGACTTTAAAACAACAATGGGGCGTTATCAAAACTAAGCTAAACAGCATTGGACCTCCTACAAGCGTAAAAAAGAAGCTTATGCACAACAAAATGGAAAGTGGCGCAACTGGAGGAGGTATATTTAAGCAAAAGGTGCTAACACCAGTTGAAGACACAGTTGCAGCACTTTTGCAAATTGATTCAATAATTAATCCAGAAGGACCAACTTTTGGTGTTGCAAATGCTTCAGTGGTGGACTTGAGAGAGGAAACGTATGAAGAACTAATTACTGACATTAGTATGGAAGATTTGCCTCTGAGCTCCAATTGCAATCCTCGACCATCAAAGGCAAAAAAACAGGCCAAATCAGTGCAAAAATATACACTTCTCGAGCAACAATTAAAAGTCCTAACTGATTTATAGAACAATGTAAAGAAAAGCTTGGCAGAAATCGAAAGATATAGCCGTAAAACTTTTAAGTTGCAAAAAGAGCAGTTAAAGTTACAAAAAGCGAAAGTACAACTGTACAAAGACGAGATAAAAAAGAAAGATATACAAAGAAGTGCGATGTTAAAGCTAAGAATGGAGGAAATTGAACTAAGAAGACGTAAAATTGAATTGGAAGAATTAAAAAATTGCTAACTGCTGTTCCTTTTTTAACATTAAGTTTCAGTATTATTTAGTATGGAGTACCTCTTTATTTGTGCCTTATTTTTTATTTAAGATGCTAAACAGTGAACTTTTTATTTTTAAAATTAAGACATTGAATTCATTATATTTGGCCGTATATTAATAGCGGTCATGCTTTCGTAGTTGTTCTGTATATCATTTATTTATCAGCTCATCTGTTTTGTGAGAGAAATCTATTACAAAACTACACTCACGTCGAAAAAGTTACATGATACCGATAATATGTAAATTCGACAGTGACTACGAGAGTTGTCACTTTTCGACTACGACTTACATAATTCCGGCGAATAAAAAGGAACATACAGAAGCTATAAACTGGCCACCAAAGTTGGGAAAAAAGCAAATAAAGTATTTCTATATTTTGCAATTTAACCTCAGACGTTTTTTTCTGGCAAGGAACGATTAAGCGACGAATTAATAAAAATGGCAGTTTTGTTGCAAGTCCTGTAATCAAAATATATAATATACGAGGTGTGTTCAAAAAATAAGGAGAATTTTCAAATTTCGCGGGCTACGTACATTCGACTTTCGATTATTATTTTTGTTTTGTATGTTGGTACACTCGTCTCAAAGATATGTTGATGGTTTTATCCATATATGTAGCATGTTTAGTTTGTTTGTGAGAGACATAAAAAGACAAGTGTTTTGCGTGTTCGGCGATTTTCTGCTATCGGAAAAAATGGATCAAAGAAGTTGCATCAAATTTTGTGTAAAAAATTGAATTAAGTACCCAAAAACGCCTGAAATGTTGACAGTGGCATACGGTGAGAGTACTCTGAGTCAAAAAAATGTTTACAAGTGGTACAAGCTTTTCGCGGCATGTCAAGAAGATGTGAATGGCAACAACGGATGAAAATGTTGGGAAAGTGAAGAAAATTGTTGTGGAGAATCGTCGAATCACAATTAGAGAAGTTGCTGAGGATGTCTGCATATCGGTTGGCTCATGCCATTGTCATGTGGCAGCGAAGTTCGTTCCAAAATTGTTGAATTTTTACCAAAAACAACGTCGCATGAGCATCGCTCAAGAATTGCTGAATGATGTCAACGATGATCTAGATTTGCTTAAAAGGCTCATAACTGGTGACGAATCATGGGTATATGGTTATGACATCGAAACCAAAGTCCACTCGTCCCAATGGAAGAGTCCAGGAGAGCCAAGACCAAGAAAAGCACGCCAAGTTCGAATGTCAAGGTTTTGCTCACTGTTTTCTTCGATTATCATGGCATAGTGCATCAGGAGTTCTTACCACAAGGTCGTACGGTAAATAAGGAGTATTACCTTGAAGTTATGTGCTGTTTTCGTGAAGCAATACGAAAAAAAAAAAATTCATGATGATGCATCTGCTCACTCAACTTTGTTTGTGGGAGATTTTTTGGCCAAAAATAACACCGTTATTATGCCTCAGTCACAGTATGTACCAGTTTTGGTCCCCTACGACTTTTTCCTGTTCCCAAAATTGAGGAGACCCATGAAAGGACGGGGTTTTGCGACGACTGAGGAGATAAAACCCGAATCGCTGAGAGAGCTCAAGGACATACCAAAAAGTGCATATTAGAACTGCTTCGATAATTGGAAAAAACGCTGGCAGAAGTGTATTATATATGAGCACTTTTTCCGCTTCATGGGAAGTTCTTTTTAATTACACCAAAGGGACCGATGAAATAAAGGTGTTACAAACGACAATCGTTGGAAGAGTATTAAACATCTTTAGTATTTTTTTTTCGTGTCCCACGTGAATTCTTGAAATTTTTTAACATACGAGTATGTTTATCATTATTGTTCATTAATAACTTAAATTAATTAGTTATGCGAGTTCTGATTAAAAGAAGAAAATTTTCTTAAAAATGATCTAAAGAGTTTTCACTGCTTTCGAGGATCTGGTGAAAAGATAGTGAAAAAGTATCAAGAACAACAGCATCCTTCCTATGGCAAGCTAATGTTAAATTCATCTATGATTGCCCATTTTTTCACTACTTCTACACCACGATCAGCGGATGTTTTTAACGTCCCTGGATGCGCTTCTGGGAATATTTACAATTTGTGGTCAATTTCGGACACTATTGGATACAAAAATCAAAATTTTGTATGCGTGATTTAACTCTACTCTTCTTTATGATGTCATTTGACAAAGAAAGAGGCTTGTTTTGAAAATTCGATTTTTGCTATGAAATTTTCTACATTTCACTGAAGGTATTGGGCCACAATAAGTAGCTCAATAAAATGTTTATAATTTGTGATTAATTGAGGACACTATCGAACTTTGTATTCACGGTTTAACTACACCATCCCCTGTTATGTCATTTGGCGAAGAAATCATCCACATCCAAAAATTCGTTAACACAATGTGTTATTATTTCACATTTCCCTCGAAGTGCCACCTCCAATTACAAAAAAAAAAAAGAAAAATTATGTTTTGGTTAAATGACCCCGCCAGTAAATCTATTCCATCGCAGCTGGTTGCAAGTTGCACAAAGGTGGGTTTTATTACTACATTTATTGCTATTTTCTTAACATTAATGTTGATAATAATAATAAAATAATGGGGATATAAATAATAACAAATAAACATAAGGCAACTAACAACAAACAATAAAATAAAATGTTAAGCGGTGTCATAAAATGTGTTTATGACTGTAATGACAAATAATCGCTGCTTCCGTTAATGTGAGAAATATTAAAGACAACGAACGACTGAGCGAACGAACAAATGACTGTTGCTTGCCGCCGCTTCTAATTTCCAACAGTGGAGCCTGCAACGGATTCATGAATGACTGACAGACGGACAGACAGGCAGACAGCAGATAGTACTGACAGCCATGGGCTAAGAGAGCGAATGTAGACGGAATATTCGCCATAGTAATTGTGAATACCTGGCGCCATATCATGCACGTACCATTTTCTTGGTAGCCACACCAAGCCACGCCACGATATGCTAGGCAACGGCGTATAACACAGACAACGCGGTGAATATATAGCCAGGAAAAGAGACTCAACACTCACGCTTCTACAATCTGTATAATGGATTTTTTCCTACCGACATGCAACGAAGGTAGGTGGGCAGGCAGACAGACTGTTGGATACATAGTTGGAAAGATGGACAGACCAACAATCACTGCATAGACAATTGGCTATCTATGTGGTACAAGGCAAATTTGCCTTAATGCTTTATCTTTTGGGCAAATTACAAATGTTTACACTTTGTAATAGTAATTTGTACGCTCGAAGGACACCGAGGCCCACAAAGAGAATAGTAAGATGCCAATTATTTCCTTATTTAAATATGTGGGGGATGTTCAATAAAGCAAAACTATTGGCTAAATAAAGCCGATTCTAACTGCCCTGATTGGAACTTATCAGTGTGGCTTTAGACTTAGTAAATCAACAACTGACCAGATATTCACACTGCGACAAATTCTGGAGAAGACCCAAGAAAAACAGAT
>JAHXMU010026058.1:15904-39399 GCA_019455685.1 Philornis downsi | reverse complement strand
ATATTCACACTGCGACAAATTCTGGAGAAGACCCAAGAAAAACAGATCGACACGTACCATGTTTTCGTCGATTATAAAGCTACTCTCGATAGTCCGATACGGCAAAAACTGTATGAGGCCATGTCCGAGTTTGGAACTCCTACGAAGCTTATACGTCTTTGTAGGATGACGCTGACTGACACGAAGTCTTCTGAAAAGATAAGCAAAGATCTTAGCGAGCCTTTTTACACCAAACGAAGATTTAGGCAGGGCAACAGTCTATCGTGCGACCTCTACAAGATACTGTTGGAGATAATTATGAGGAAAGTTGCTGTTAACCCGACTGTTACAATCTTTAATAAAAGCAATAAGTTACTCGTATATGCAGATGACATAGACATTATTGCCAGAAAAAACTGCGAGATGTTACTGCAGCCTTCTCAACCATCAAGAAGGAAGCAGCGAAAATAGGTCTGGTGGTAAACGAGGACAAAACGAAGTTATTGGTTTCAACGAACAAACAGTCTACTCTTTTGGGACGCTGTGTGAACGTTAACAACTATAATTTTGAAGTGGTGGGAGAATTCATCTACCTCGGTTCCGCTGTAAACAAGACGAATGATGTCATGATCATGGACATGATCATGTCCATGTCAGCATGGAGATAAAGAGGAGAGTGAGTATTGATTGCTAACAGATGTTACTATGGGCTAAGCAAGCGATTCAATGATAAAGCCCTCTCTCGATAAACAAAAATCCGACTGTACCAGACGTTAATTCTACCTGTCTTGTTATATGGTGCAAGCGGATGAATCAGTACTTGCAGTTTTCGAGATATACCCCGGAAAATATATGAACCTCATCATCGTTAGCGGAGAGTATCGGCGTCGCATGAAGATTGAACTGTATGAGCTATATGCCGACATCGACATGGTCAAACGCATTAATATACAACGATTGCGTTGGCTAGGTCATGTTCTGCGCATAGACTCAAATGCTCCGGCATGGAAAGTTTTGGACAACAAATTTGATGGGCAGCGCAGAAGAGGGCGACCAAAACTCCGTTGGAAGGACCAGGCTTTTGAAATACTATCGAAACTTGATGTCACGAATTGGAGGAGAAGTGCAGAAGATCAAAGCGCTTGGAACTATTTTCTATGGGCGACGTACAATAGATAAGGATGTCTATTCCAGTTGTCACCTAAGAAGAAGAAGAAAATTGGCTAATTTTACTTACCAAGCCATTACATGCTGACAGAGCCACTCTAGAATCTGGCTGATCCTTTACACGTCCATGATAATGACAATTTATATTCTTTTGCGGCCTTTTACGTGTTCGCAAATCCCTTCGATGTCTCTCAATTACCAATTGTGGCGCCATAAAATAATTGTGTGGCCTATTAAGAGTATAAAAAATGTGAAGGTATTTCATTAATTAATTTCTTTACTTTCCATTTCGTTTCAATTTCTTTATTACTCCAATTCCAAATGTAATGTTTCGTTTTTGATCTGCACATGATAGTGAACTTCTGGCTCCAGTGTTGTATCATCTAAACTTCGTCGTTTCCGATGGTGTTTGTAGTGTTGTCCATGATGATGAATGAGACTGTGGCTTATGAATTCACCCGATTTTGTTACTTTTCTGGGTATGATCAGTTCACCAGATATCAGTTCGTCCGAATGCAGCCCTAAGGATGAGAAGAAAAGAATATAAAATATAAAAATTGTAATTTAAATTATGAATTTATTAGTAGAAAATATAGGATGGCTCCTAAATGTTGCACACTTAACAAATTCAAGTAATTTTTTAAATCATGTAAAATATTCTTTTCTTTATTTAATAGTTAAAAAACGGGACTTTAAAAGACTTTCACACTGGGTGACGCATGCGCAATATTATTGTTCATATTGCCTGCAGGGCCGCAACGGGAATTGGCTCAAATATCATCCGAAAGCGTTACTTTAAATCACGTAAATTTCTCAGTTTTACTCTTTAAACTTTCCGTTTGCAATAACCTCATCAGAAAACCAATCAGGCGTCAGAAGATCAGAAGATCTCAGGTGCCAACGGAATGCGAATTTTCTCAAAATTGGCTTATTGGGAAATTTTCTCCGCAATTTCACCATAAGAGGCCTGACTTCGTGACAAAATGCACTATTATGTTGGAAACCACACAGGGCGAAAGGAATACAATTTCGACATATTCCTAAAAGGAAATATTCTATCATCGCTTCTATCATCTTCAATTTTATCGGAATAAAATTACTGTCGAATGTGTAACATTCATCAATGAGAATTTCTGCAATTAGTTGAATAATTGAATACGAGTATTCTTAAAGTTTCACCAAACTTCAGTATTCAACTGGTGCATTTATAAAAACACTAAACTGATAAAAATCTGAAAATAGAGGTAAAAAATAGAGGTAAAAAATAAACGGTCATATCTCGGAAACGAAGAATCCAAATACGAAAACGACTTCCATTTTTCCTGTTCCCAGAGAAGTCAGACATAGTAGAATCTTTCACATGGAGCCGAAATTTTTTCCAAAGTCGACAAAGTAAAAAAAATCATCAAAACGCTGAAATGTGTATAACACAAAAGCAAAGCTCAATCGCGAAACAATTATAATTTTATGAGATAGAAGCGAAGACATTAATCTGACATCAACAAATATTTAAACAAACCTGTAAATAAAATCTCGAAAATCAAAATTCAATTAATGTCAAGTAGGAAATTTTATTTCCTAATTTTTAGAAACATTTTATGCTTAGAGCTTCTTCCGTTGTTGGCCTGAAAGGATAATACTGAGTTATTCATTAAGTGGATTCAAAACCGCCGGTCTTCAAGGCTGTCATCTATTAAATGCCTGTCATCTAAAGTGCTATCTATTTACTTAAAGGTTTGCCATTTACGAATATGGATCGTTTAGCAACCGAAAAACGCGTACAAATAGTTAAAACTTACTATAAAAGTGGTGATTTCGATTATGGTCGTCATAATCGACCTATTGTCAACATTATAAAGAAATTTGAAGAGACTGGAAACGTTACAGATGTGGTCAGGCCTGTGCATCATTGAAATGAAATGTCCGCACTGCCAAAAATATCGTTTCTGTTAATAAAACTGTGGCGGATAATCCGAATCTCAATTCAGAGCAATATGGCCGTATGATAATCTACTTTTTTTTGACCTGCAATTAAAGATTATGAAGTGGTCGATATGTAGTTTCAATAGGACAGTACCACCAGCCTCACAACACGACCGATTTTAGCTTTATTACATTAGAAGTTTCCAGAAAGCATAATTTTACGTTTCGGCAACGTCAATTGGCCACCAAGATCATGCGATTTGAAGCCGTTAGACTTTTTTTGTGGGGCTACCGTCAAGGACCGTGTTTACGTAGATAATTCCCAAACATTGGGATATGTTAAAACAAACATTCGTTAAGTTGTCGTAGAGATACCGCTCGAAATGTGCGAGACCAACTGGTCGAAAACTACTAAAAGGATCCATTGATGCAACCAATCCTGAGGCGGTCATTTAAATAGCATTGTATTTCGTAAATAATGGCAAGGTCTAAACATTGTAATGAAATAAAAGTTTCATCAAAATCAGAGCTTTATGTGTGTTTTTTTTAACTTTACTTTTGAAACCGAAAAATGCCTTCATATGTGTTTTATTGAACTCCACTTTCGAAAAGAAAAAATGGATAAATTTATTGGTTAAGATGTCTTACTAAATGTTTCATACGTAAAACCACACATGTGTTATTGAACTTTTTTAATCCTTTTGCTGAATGATTTTGAAAATAGATAAATTAGCTGTGCTTTGCTTTTGGTGACATCTATTGATGTGTCCCATTCCACTGTGTCTTAAGAAATGTTAAATTTTTTTAAGAAATGACAAATTAGCTAAAATTAGCTTAAAAACTGTACATAAAGCCTACGAAATGCTGCAAAGCTATGACAAATATATGTGTTTCTTGAAGAATATTTCTAGATTTCAGAATAAAAGTTGATAACTAAAAAAATATAATAGAATTTCGAGCATTTCGCCCTGCTGTTGTTTTGAAGGGTTTTCGAATAACTCAATATTTCCATTTGAAAGGTTTCAGTCTAACCAATATTAAATTAAGAGCATCACACATTTGTCAAATATACGCATAAGATTCCAATATAACCTGCATTCAATATATTCTAACAATGAAACTATTCCCTTCAATATCATGTCTTCAATTATTTTTGGTAATGTAGAATTGATTTGATGATGTAGAACACAATTTGTTGGGCATGCTAATGTTCATGAATGACTAATGTGGGATTCATTTAATGATTTTATTTGGTATGATATGATGCGCTATCTTAACAGATTGAGAACATAAAAATAGATAAATAGGATAAGTATAATAATTATTCATGATTATTAAAGTGAAATTGAATGATCAATTTATTTTCTTACATTTATATGAACATTTGATTATGCATCTAAAGACTAATCCTTTGAAGTCAAACTGCATTCAACTACATACAGGGTGTCCGTCGGAAAGGTATACTATTTTGTTTGTTTATAATTTATGATTTGATGATAGGGCATGAATCTTATATTGATAAATGTTTTATTTAAAGTCGGAATACAATATCAGGTAAATGACGGCCTCTTTTAGCCCCACAAATGCCAGCCCTTTTGAGCACATTTTTCATTACATTCTCACACAATTCACGCGGTGTTTCATTAATTTCATCACGAATATTTTGTTTGAGCTGCTCAAGCGTTTCAGGTTTGTTTGCATATCCCCACTTTGCTTTTCTGATATCCCCACAAAAAGAAGTCCGGAGCAATCAAATCAGGTGGAAGCCAATCAAATTGTTGTGGAAGGAGGTCTCGCAGTAATTCCATTGTGATCCTGGCTGTATGCGATGTGGCACCGTCTTGTTGACACCACATGTTAATCAAGCCCAAAGCATGCGGTTGTGGCGTTAAAAAGTTTTCAATTATATCACGATATCGCTCCCCATTGGCAGTTACCATTACGCCGTCTTCAGTTTCAAAGAAGTAAGATCCAATAATTCCTCTTGACCAAATTGCACACCAGACTGTCACTTTTAATGAATGCAAAGGTGATTGATGAATAATTTGAGGATTTTCCATTGCCCAGAACCGACTATTCTGTTTATTCACATATCCATTCAAATGAAAATCTGCCTCATCGCTCATTATGATTTTTTCATGAAAATCGGGGTTGTCATGGGCCAGCTGTAACATCCTATTTTCATATGTACGGCGGCGTAAATGGCCTTGTGGAAGAAGCTGTTGTGTCAACTGAATCTTAAATGGAAACAAATGCAAATCCCTGTGCAAAATTGTGGCCAAAGTAGTTATTTGAACATCAAGCTCCTGAGCACGGCGTCGAATTGAGTTTGATGGATTGTTTTGAACACTTTCTTGAGCAGCAGTAATGTTTTCAGCCGATCTTGCAGTCCATTGTGGTCCATGCTTGGCGCTATCAGCTACAGACCCACTTTCTTCGAAATCATTCACTACACGATAAATAGTGCCTCTTGTTGGCACGATGTTTCTCCCGAAAATTTCACGTAACTTTATTATTATGTTAAAAATTATTATGTTAAAAAATAAAGAAAATGTTTCCCAACTTTTTGTGTTTGGAACCGCCATCGAATGGAATTGTAAATGAATCCAGGTATTTAATGGCAGCTTGACATTCACCTTATGTGGGTGCCGGGCCACAGGTACGTACCAGGGAACTGCAGAGCAGATGAACTGGCAAGACTAGGGACAATTTTACAGACTCCAGCCAAGTGGCATGCCTCCACCTACTTGCAAGCTCCTACTGCAAGATAGAGCATATTTTTCAACAAATGGTAGATGGTCGTCTGTCCGAGGTTATAATCAATTCAGACAGATGTGCCCTCGCCTAGATCTGAAGCTTTCACAAACACTGCTGCGACGTCTCACTGTTTGTATCCGTCCTGACGGGACACTGTCTGATTGGAAGACATGCAGTGAGATTAAAGGTTGCGACTAGTGACTTCTGTAGGAGCTGTAGGAGTGAAGAGGAGGAGGAGTCCATAGAGCACCTTCTCTGCAACTGCTCCGCTCTTGCGAACAGGCGGGTATCGACATTGGGCTCTTATTTCTTTGGGGACCTAGGAGATCTGGACGATATAGATATTGTCTAACTTAAGAGCTTTTTGAGGCGCTCAGGATGGTTGAACGGGGGAAACTAGGGACAACCATATCTCTAGTTTCCGTGGTATCATAATGGACTATACAGTCTAAGTAAGTCTGTCTATTCAGACTGCCACACTGACTTAAACTAATCTAAGTTTAATTATCTCGTTGGCGAATGTATTAAAACGTATTAGTCGGTTTTGTAGTTGACAATCATCGCCTGTCTATTAAGACAAGTCAATATGTCGCCTGTTGCCAAAAATTACACAAATTACGCTCATCATAAATAGTTATCAAGTCATAAAACATTGCGTTTATAATTTCCATTTTAAAATGGAAATTGAAAATTTCATTAATATTAATTATAATAATCATGGACGATTGCAGTGCACTTCCCATAAATCACACCATATGTGAGTGTTGGAACAGAAGTGACGGTTACACACAAACCACGCACTACCAGCCACCGATAACGATATTGATGCGGGTATTGACAGTTGGTAGTGACGGTGGAGGTGGTGGTGGCTTAAATTTAATTTAAAATAATTATATGGTTCAAAATGATTATGGGGCATTATTATGTAATATCCATGCAATTGCATGCAAAATTCGCATAAAATCCGGTAAAGAAAATGCCTTCCAGCTATGGCTTGATTAATTTACACAAACAAGCAAAATGTCAAACCGAACGGCTGCTTAATTGGCTAATGCCGACTGGAAATTGTCCTACAGTAAAGAATAAAATATCTAAAATTGAACAGTTTTGTTATTTCAGTTTCTGTTCGTCCAATAACATTATGGGAGTCATAATAAGATAATTTTGCTTACGAGGTTGTGTGATTGCTGCTTAATCGTCAAATGAAACTTTTACCCTTATACCCTTGGCGTTGCCATAAATTCTGATATCTTAACTTATGTTGGGTTGTTCTGAAAGTTCGTTCGGTTAATTCGTTAGTTCACCATACGTCACTTCTCATGGCGTAGAGTTCCTTCAAACACTATCATTACTTCCTCCCACCCCTTGCCTAAACTGTTTACTATTGTTTACTTGTATTCTCGTTCTAATCTTGAGTGGTTGTAGTGCTTTAAAAAAATTTTTCAAAATTAACAAAAATGAGTGAAAAGGAGCATTTTGGGCATATTATGCTGTATTATTTCCGAAAAGGAAAAACGGCTGCTGAAGCCAGACGAAAAATTAAGTCTATTTATAAAGAAAGCGGATCAAATGAAAGAACTTGTCAGAAATGGTTTAAAAGATTTTCTACAGGCGACTCCTCCATAACGGATGCTTCCAGATCAGGACGACCAAAAGAAATTGTTTCCAAGGAGGTGAGAGATTTAATTATTGAAACAGTTAGGGAAATAGCTGAATTAATAAAAAAATCAGTCTCAACTATTTACAGGGTCATGAAACAGCTCGGGTTTGTGAGCAACCTCAGTGTGTGGGTAACTCACTATCTCACCTACGCCTCACAATGCCTTGCAGACCCCATCAGCAACTATCAGAGCTTGGGTGGGAAGTTTTACGTCCCCCACCGTACTCCCCAGACCTTACCCCGCCCAACTATCACCTACATATATCGCAGTCGGAGCAACCACTTGAAGGGTTTGAATTTCCATAACGACGAGGAAGCAAAAAATCGAATTGAACTCTTTTTTCAGAAAAACCACGCGAGTTTTATGAGAGAGGATTTAAAAAGCTTCCAGAAAGATGGGAAGAAGGGGGAAATTATATAATAGACTAAAATAATTGTTTTCTTGTATATAAATTTCTAAATAAATTTGTTTTAAAAACCGAACGAACTTTCCGAACAACCCGATATTATTAGAAGTCCGTTGCCCATCGCTGCAACGGATAATGTTCTTCAGATTTTCTTGTGATTTTCTTCAGAGGGCGGATGAGACATTAACTTTTTGCACGCTGATTAGTCGTTTATGGAATGGGTGGAGCGTTAGCAAATTCAAATGTTTTCGACCTCTGCAATAAACCAAAAACTTTCAAAGTTGCATCCACATATTTTTTTTCCTACGATATTTTTTATTCCAAACTAAGAGCGGAAGATTTTCTTGGGTGAATAGTCGAAAAATTCAGGCTATACCGGCCGGTAACGGATTCAGAAAATTACCAGTCCCCTAAACAAAGCGTGATAAACTAAATTATTCACTTAATAATAGGCGGCAAGGGTACTTCTAATTTTATGGGCGTGTCTGCCATTTGTGCTGGGAATACTGATTTGCGAACACGCCCCGATGACAGTTGAAACCGGTGAAAATAGGGACACATTTTATGAGTGCATAGAAGAAGTTCTGGCCGCCCTGGCCACCGCATAAAAAGCGTTTTATAATGTTTTAATACCATGAATAGATAGAAAACATGTCTCTGGTCCAACGGTTGATAATTCAGTCAACAAAGCAATATGTTAAATCCTGTAAATCTTCACCTTATTTTATACTATTCGTATTAATACAAAATCTGAATAAGGCCCAAGAAAAATGGATATTCGCCTTCGGCAGTCCAATATGGCAAAAATTATATAAGATAAAGCAAAAACATATCCGTTATTTTTGCATGACATTGTAGGCTTTATATAGCTTAGTTATAATGAACCGATTTAGGTCCAATATTCTTCATTTTGTTCGATAACTTGTTGACATTTTGAAGGTATTTCCATTATATCTTTCCCAAAGAAACCCTCATATCTATAAAAAAAAAAAGAAATTGAGTTAGTCGATTTCCGCCAGCTTCTATATTAATTTTTACGTTTCGTTTCCGAACAAAATTATTTGCCAAAGACATGAATACACGATAATCACCTGGTTCTATGTTCAGACTATAAGGTAAATGCATAACAACATCAAAATCAAGCTCCCGGAGCTTCTGGGCGGGTCCCCATCGATGTGTGTGGACCGGCGTTGTCCTGATGGAATACAGTTTCTCTATTAAAGGTTAAAACTAAAAATAAAATACCGCGGAGAGGTATTTCCAATAATGGGCAATACAGATCCGAATTAATAGTTTGGCTGGCAGGGAGCAGCTCATAATAAATGATTTCCCACCAATCCCAACCAAACATATAACGAAATCTTCCTGAACGATACTTTTGGCTTACCGCTCACCGCGATTCGACCATTAACATTTTCGCTAAACTATATCATATTACCAATCACCATCTACTTCAGAAATGAGCCGTCATTGTTATGACGGCAACGAATTGTATATGTGTGCAGATGGCAGGACCAAAAATTGGGTGTTATGGGCATGGGCCAAAGTTAACAACACCCTAAGTAATCCGTCATTCATGACCGTCCATATCACGATGGCCCGTAAATGTGATTCATATCAAAAATATTTCCTTGTAAGATTTGCTTTCATCACTTGCCATTATTGTTCGGAACTCCTGAAAATGGAAATTTTTCTATCTATCCCTGTACAGGAGAGAGGTAATGGGATAAGCTATCAATACTGCATTTAATGCTTCAAATAACATTTGCTAACTTATCAGATCTTTTACTCTATAGTAGGGTGTACACTTAAACGAATGAATGAAAATTCGGCAACTCAACTATAAAAAATTCATTCATTCATAGAAAAAACAAAACAGAGTCATTCAATAAACAAATTGATAAATAAATAAAAAAAAACTACGTTGGCGTAAGTTTCACAAATAAAATCTAGAGATAAATTGAAATTCATGACAGCGCTAACAGCAAAATAAAGCGTACACACACACAAACTTATATATACGAGTACACACTATCACTCTAGCTCATATATACACACACACAGATGATATAAGTTGTCATAAATTTCTTGTGAAAAAAAATCAAAATTTTATGGCCAAAAAAAAGGAGGCTACACGAGGAATATATTCAATGTTTTATATCGAAGACTGAGCGAAAGAAATTGTAATTGTAGAAAAAGAAAAATGTACAGGGTTCGCAACCGCCGATCCGGCAAGGCTGTCGGCTGTTAAATGTCCGTCATCTGAAGTGTTATTTATTTAGTGAAAGGTTTGCCATTTGCGAATATAGATCGTTTAACAACCGAAGAACGCCTAAAAATAGCTTAAAAAACGTGAGCTTTCAATCGAACAACATTTTCTTCAGCGATAAAGCTCATTTCTCAGTCGGTGGTTGCACAAAATTGTCGCGTATGAGGCTCGGAAACACAGAAGTGTTTGTAGAAAAACCATTACATCCGGAAAAAGTGACTGTTTGGTGCGCATTATAGTCTAGACGTGTCATTGGGTCGTTTTTCTCCCAAGACTACCCCAAAAGGATCGACTGCTGCAACCAATCCAGAGGCGGTCATTTAAATGACATTGTATTTCATAATGGCAAGGTCTAAGCATTATAATAAAATAAAAGTTTCATCGAAATCATAGTTTCATGTGTGATTTATGTAACTTTACTTTTGAAACCGAAAAATGGATAACCCTACACATCAAATCATACAGGTGCATTTGTAATAACGTACCATTGAAATTATCCAATTAGACGTCTTTTCACTTTAGCTACCACCAGATGTATATCCGATAATATCTCGAGGCGAATCTTAACCAAAGATCGGCAGACGTTAGCTGCTTGGGAAATACTGCAAATGAGCCATTTCTGATTATTCACAAGTAAACCACAGCCCAAATTATAAAGATCCCATCCCCCAACAACATTTCAACAACTAATGCCCCGTGACCCGCCACAGTGTCAAATTTTCGTCAATGTGCCTTTAGGAAAACTTGAAGAGGACACACTTTTTTGCCGAATAATTGCTTAAGCATATTTTTGATGTTAATAAGCAAAATTATTGTATTTGGCGCAACTGCAATTGTGCTCAAAAATGTGATCTAATATTGGATCAACATCTTGAATGCACTTTTGAAACTTTGATCGTTATTTTATATATATATATATTTTTTTTTCAAATTAAAAAAACAAACTCTTGGCAAATCACTCGCTATAGGTGGTAACCTTGTTCTCTTTCTTCCCTATTTTATTCAATAAATTAAAACATTTTGAAAATTCCCCATTACTTTCTCTTTGCGAGAGAGCAATCCAACAGATGTGAAGGACATGACAGGAATACGCTCGAGGCAAAAACTGTGCAGAAAGACCGGGCAGAAAGATATCTGTGAAAAAAGCAATGAGTTCGAAAGTAGATTTGTCGAGAAGCGGTTGAAAACTGTAAGCCAGGGAATGATCTGAATCTCTATTAAAGCAAAGTATTTTTATTACAGTGGTTTTCTTTGATGGTAAACGAGAGTTATTACTTTGGAGTGGTGGAAGATTTCATCAACCTCCGTTCTGCCATCAGTGAAAGGCATGATGTCGGCCTGGAAATTAGAAGAAGCTTATTGGTTACAATCAGATGCTATTATGGACTTAGTAAGCGATTAAATCACAAAAAAATGATCTAATTTTTGTCTTCCTTTTTCCCTGTTTTAACCACTGAAATACGAATTTAAAAAATTACTCTTTTATAACCCGCCCACGCGGTAAACGAAATTTACATCTTGAATATGATGGTCACAGCTCTAGATTTTCGTGCTAGGTGGTGGTAACATTTTAATGCATAAGTCACGTTTTAAACAATTGGGCAATGACGCCATGTTTGCTCTATTTTCATCCTGTTTAATCACCTAAAGGCTGGTAGCGGGCTATCCATTTTTCGGTTTCAAAAGTAAAGTTAAACAAAGTGCATATAAATCTATGAATTTGATGGAAATTTTATTTTATTATAATGCTGTACGAAATAAAATATCATTTAAATGACCGTCTCTGGATTGGTCGCGGTAGTGGATCCTTTTGAGAGAATTTTCGACCACTTTTTCGCACATTTCGGGCAGTGTCACGGCGTTCATTTGACGAATGTTGGTTTTCAAATGCTCCAATATTTTGGGATTATCCGCGTAAACACGAACTTTGACATAACCCCACAAAAAAAAAATGTAACGGCGTCAAATCGCATGATGTTGGTGACCAATTGACGTCGCTAAAACGTGAAATTACGTTTTCTGGGAACTTCTCATGCAATAGAGCAAAAATCGGTCATGTTGTGTGGCTCGTGGCACCGTCTTGTTGAAACCACATATCGTCCAGTTCATAATCTTCAATTGCGGTTATCATACGGCCATAGCGCTCTGAATTAACGGTAACAGTTCTTCCAGACAGTAACGGTTTTTCCTCCGTTGGAAGGACCAGGTTTTTGAAATACTATCGAAACTTGGTGTGACTAATTGGAGGAGAAGCGCAGAAGTTCAAAGCGCTTGGAATTATTTTCTACGAGCGGTGTATAATAGATAATTATGTCTATTTTCCAGTCGCCACCTAAGAAGAAGGTTCTTCCAGAGCATCATATAGTCACGCTTGTCGGTTACTCGATTGCTCGAAGTGTTCGTCAGGCACATCAAGGTGACCGCAACTCAAATAATGATAGGTATGCGGGATTGAACCTGCATTCATGTGAAAATGATAGTCGCGTTTACTAAACATCGCGTCACGGTCCGTGGCGCTCAATTTGGACCCATACTGTCAACAATTGGGCCGTCTGAAGGAAACAATCGCCCAGAAGCGGCCAGCTTTGAACGTGAAGAGAGAAATTGTACTCCCACCAGACAAAGCCAGGCCAAGCACATCGATAGTGAGTCGCCGGAAGCTAAGGGGACCTTTTTAGGAGGTTATTATGCATCCAATTTACAGTTCCGAACTGGAACCAGGCGGTTACTACCTGTCGATGGCGAATGATTTTGGTTGTTTAAAATTGTCCACAAGAGAAGCTTGTGAAAAAAATCGACCTTTACAATTTTTGGCCAGAGAGCAACAAATTATAGAACAATACAGTACATATTTGATCTAAATCGAATCATTCTAGTTAAGCTAAATAAAGCTTTCAATGTCATGCACAAATAAGGGATTTCTTTTTACTACATCTGATATTTCGGAAGAAGCCTACGTTGAAGGCGATGCAATGAATTTGAATAAACCATAGTTATTCTGTTATAGTTATTATAGTTATTATAGTTACTGCAATATTATTATTACATTTACCGACCAATTCCTGGTACTTTTTTGGCAAAATACATACAGAAATTTTCAAGCGCGATCCATTGTCGGGTTCACCAAACAACTAAATATTCAAGTTTGATCGAAGAACTTCTGTTAAACTTGATTATCAATATTCTTCGCACGGGATCACCGTCGCAATTCAAAGAATTTAAAGTTCATTAATTATCAAAAAGAAAAAAAAAACTGATTACAAAATGTCTCCGTCATTGCAAGTCAACTCAATTCCGCGAAACCATAAACATTTGCTATATATCAATGGATTTTTCGAAGTGTGATCGACATCAACAATATTGTACGTGCTGTCGCATTTTCATCGATCATAGATCGACCAATCAAATTTATTACATTGTTGCTAATTGATGATCAAAACAAAAAAGCCAACCGAATGGAATTTCAGCCTGCACTCATCAATCCACCCGCAACGTCGGGCTCATAAATCTCAATAAATTTGCCAATTTTAATTTTGGTCACTGGAAGACAAACAACACAACTGGTCTATATTCAGAATATTTGCTATTTTACGTGCTTGGATTTTAAGCAGAATATGACCACTGAACAAGGTCAATTTCCCTCAATGCCTTCTTCTCCCCTTGGCTGGGATTACATGATAGCACTAGAATAATGAAACTCGATTCCCCCCGTGTACTTGTGGACGGACATTTCGCAATAGTGTTTAGAACTTACCAAAGAGCACTTGTTGTTGTTGATGATCTCCATAGACGTGCCACGTTGCTGGTGTTGTGACTAACAGGCAAATGATGATGGCGGCGGTGGTGGTGGTGATGTTCAAACGTATGAGTGATTCCATGATTTTTGTTGCGTGTGTATGGCGTAGATTTAGAGCGATTTCTTGCGTATCATTAAAAACAAAAATCCAATTCTCGATTCGTGGAATTTGATTAGATTTTGTATTTGTACTGTGATAGTGCACAATAACGATTATCCATTATCGATCAATTTATTGACTTTCAACATTATTTCCACTAACATTGCAGCCTAAAGAACATTTTGTTTAAATGCTTCGCACGAAAACGAATATCGAAATATCTGCAAATAAAACCAATGAGACGAATATTTATTTAACATAAATTATGCATTACTTAATGATTGGGTAAAATATCTAAACATAGAAAAGTGTTAGGCGAAATGACATTAAATGCGTAGATTAAAATTTGTTTCATCGAATCGAAATTATAATTATATTGACGCACAAACAGTAGCCAGAGATGGCCTTCTTTGACAACCCGTTAATTAATTAATTATTGTGTTGACATTTTAATAACTTTTTCAGAATTTATAGCTTAGTAAAATATTCAATATTTAAAATAATAAAGACATCACTATAAATCAATACTAAGCTAATTAGCTTTAAATTTTGTAGTATTAATAATCAATAAATAACAATTAAATTGCTGGAAAGATAACACCGATCGACACTAATTTTCTTTGCGAAGGATACATAAATTGATTTTAAATATATCGACTAGTGATACTGTCAAGGCTATTAGCTTTGATGAGATAAAGAATTTTATTTGCGTTTCAGTTTTTGTTAGAAAACAAGCGATTTACGTTACGATTTACAATAAGCTAAATAAAACCAGTACAGAAATTACAGTCAGGTGATTTGATTTATATATTCCTTCCTCCATCGCCCTTTTGGGTCGTTGCAGGAGTGTAACGGGTGCCACAAAAGGGCCGTAGAAATCCGTAAGTTTCTATTAAAAGTTTCTTCTCGAATTAAAACACAATGAAAGAAGCAAACTTATAAGTTTCTTAAGTCGCCAGTTTAGAAGTTGTATTATGGACAACAGATTTTTGTCAAATCGATCAATCTACATGTGTGGTACCACAAGTCCTTTTGCGTCGTTGCAAGAGTGTAACGGGTGCCACAGAAGAGTCGTGGAAATCCGTAAGTTTCTATCAAAAAGTTTCTATCCAAATCAAAACGTAATGAAAGAAGCAAAATTATAAGTTTCTTACGTCCACAGTTTAGAAATTATAAACAACAGATTTTTGTCAAATCGGCCAGGGACACTGCAACGCAATATTTTGTCATCCGAGAATTATTTTTATCAAGTGCCTGATGCGCGCTAAAGTATTTAAAATTTTTATATTTATTTCAATTGAAGAAAAAATATAAAATTATATAAAATGTATGGGAGCTACTAAGGAAAAACTGGTTATCCGACCGATTTTTTTTTCAAATTTTACTAAGCATTATAATACTATCCAATTGGCAATAACTAAAGTTACTGCAGCCCGTGGATTAGAGATTACGACGGAAAAATTGAATTTCCAATAATCGGTAAATGCCTCCTATTTCCATTCGTCTAGCAAAAGTGTGATGTGTTCCAAATTTGATTGGATTCAGTAGGACTAAAAATAAAATAGTGGTTACTGTTTTTTTCGATAGGCCCTCAAGAACCTCAAAGAATTACAGATCTATCTTGTGAACAAAAATCTACGCTATTGCAGCCTGCTGTTTAGATCTTGAGGAAGAATTGAATTTTGCAAAATCGGTCCACCTATATGGAAGACCACAGAAAGGTTATATTCAATATATTCATTTTTCACCCTGGGACCCTATCTTCTTCTTCTTTTAAGATTACATCCGGTGATATTTTCAGATTTTATCCAGCATTATAAACCAATACTTGTATAATGGGCAAAGAATTTAGGTTATTGCGTTCTATTGTACTGGAAGTACAAGAAGGGGATTCTTGATATATTTACAGTCCCCGAATACCACAGAAAGGGTATATTCGTCATATTCATTTTTCACCCCGAGACATTATCTTCTTCTACTTCTAAGATTATTATAAACCAATATAACCAATAGATTATAAACCAATATAATGGGGAAAAAATTTAGGTTATTGCGTTCTACAAAAACGGGAGGAACAAATAGAATTTGATATATTTACAGTCCCCGAATATCACAGGAAGGGTATATTCGATATATTCATTTTTCACTCCGTCCATCATTTTCCAGATTCCGTCCATCATTATAAACCAATATAATGGGCAAATAGAATTTAGGGAAATCGGTCAATTTGTACGAAAGATACAAGAAGGGGAGGGTGGATATATTTACAGTCCCTGAATACGATCTGGCAAAATATTAGGATGTGCCAGATTTACGACATTTGTCGTGTTTTCCTGTCAGCCAGCCTGACAGACGAATATCGGTCAATCGACTTAAAAAATTATGAATTACATTTGATCAAAAGGTATCTGATGTTTTCAACTCTGCCTTCTTGTTGTTATATTAAAGCACAAGCTTGTATAGATGCCAAAATTTTGGTCGGACCGAAGTTTATATACTCATGGTTTGGATTGTGAGCCACATGAATGATGTTCTGGCTCATTGCAAGATAAGCGAGTGTGGCGAAAACGAGCTCTCTTCTTGTATAATCTATCGATGTTGTTCGTTGCAATGGTTAATAAAATTTTCAATGAAACATCAACAGAAATATTCTTTAATATTATAACCACTCTCATAATGAATGCGGTCCCATTAAAAAGTGTTTGAACTGAGAAGTTTTCGTTCAGTATCTATCAATCTATCCTCAACATTGCTTTGGAGGCCTCTTCCGAAATAATATAACTATGCCAACGAAGATTCCAAACATCGAAACATTCTTTAAACGCATCTTTCGGAAAATACTTCTCGCGGTAAATCCTTTTATGTTGTCATTTTTATGTCTTCTATCGATTTAAAACGAGTACCTTGAAGTGGTAATTTGAATTTTGCAAAGGTTGGAAGGTGGTTATCCTATCACAAGATATAATGCATCGTGGGAATGTTAGGTCGGAATTGAATTGTCCTAGCATATATTTAGCGACTTGTACGCGATTGCGTTTTTGAAGAAAATGTAGGTATTTCTGATCTAGTTGAGCGGCAACGGGTTTCATACCCAAACAATCATATAAAATGGTACAAACTGATTCGTAAGTTATATCAAATTTACCGGCCATCTCCCTCAAACGTAAATGATGATGTTCAACCACTATTTCCTTCAATTTATCAAGGAAGCAAATCATCTACCGCATCTCGAATGAACTATACTTTTCATAGGCACGTGTTATAGTATTTTATTCCATTTTCAATGATTTGGCATATGAAATTGCAATACAAAATTTAAGACAAATTCTTTGTTCAATATTTTTATCCATCGTCAAAATTGTCAAAATACTTGAGACGAACTGACGATGAACTAATTAAACTAAATGGCAGATCACAGCCAAAATCCGCATCAGTATAGAGGACGGTTGCGCCTTAACGACAAATTCCTAGTATTTTATTGATAATACGTGTACGGCTTTGTCATAGCTCGAATTAACGGTCATATACAGGGTGGCGCAATAGAACGTGCATATTGCATCATCTTTTTTTGCGGGGTAGAAAAGACGCGGGCGGCAGGGCGCCTACATCGTTTGGTTGGCGGGCTCATGGAGTTTTAGCATTTTGCGTGCGCGCATTTTACGAGAACTCTCGTTCATATATTGCTACTAGGCGACTATATTGTGCTGAATATGGACTATGGCGAATTAGTGAAGCTCTGAGTGCTAATTTAATTAAAATATGGGTAAAGCATTTTGAAGAGACCGGTTCAACATTTAAACCACAAGCAAATGGTCGCCCAAGAACATCTGGGACCGAAGACAATGTTGAGAGAGTTATGGAATCAGTACGAGGAAATCCACAAATGTCGATTCGCAAGAGATCGTTCGTCTTACAATTATCGCGACGAAGTTTGTAACGAATTTTAACATTGAATCTTAAACTGCATCCATATAAGCTGCAATTAACACAAGAATTGAAAGAGTCTGACTTCATAGTAAGGCTAGCATTTGCTAATGAAATGCTTAATCGATTTTCCAATTTTATCCTTTTCTCTGACGAGGCTCATTTCCTTATGAATGGGTTCGTAAGCCGTCAAAATTGTCGTTACTGGAACAGTGAAAATCCCAAAATCAAACACCAGAAACCATTGCATAGTCCTAAAGTGACAGTATGGGCAGCAATCTCTGGCAGAGGAATAATTGGTCCTTTTTTCTTCGAAAATGCGCGGGGCCAAAACGTCACGGTTAATACGGAACGCTACGTTGAGATGTTGGACGGATTTTTGGCTCCAGAAATTGAAAGTTCAAGAATAGTGAATTCCAGAACTTGGTTCCAACAAGATGGAGCTACCTGTCACACATCAAATGGCTCCATGACGGTGGTGAAGCAGATGTTCCCTGGCAGACTGATTTCGAAAAGAGGTGATATCCCATGGCCCCCACGTAGTCCAGACTTGACGCCTCTTGACTTTTTTTTTGTGGGGATACCTCAAACGCAAAGTCTACAGTAATAATCCAAGAAACATCGTTCAGCTCAAGGAGAATATCCGTGGTGAAATGGCAGCCATTACACCAGTATTACTGAAGAAAGTTTTCAATAATTTTCGTTTGCGGTTAGAGGAGTGCCGTCGTAGAGAGGGTCACCATTTAGATGATGTTATTTTTAAAAAAATAAACTCCATTTATTACTCTACAATGCCTTAGATTTTTTTTAACCATACCTTTTGTATTTATTTTTGAATCTATTTTTTGAATATGCACGTTCTATTGAGCCACCCTGTACAATGTACTAATCATTGTGTATAATATTTTAGCTGATATAGCATATTGTAAAAAGATATACATTATATTTCCGATAGATGGATTTAGTAATCTGCATCTCCCGTTGTACAGTTGCGATCGAGTTACGCTAGATGGTTTTAAAGAGACAAGATTTTTTACTCAAAAAACAGTTTTGTCAATGCTTGATTCAGTATTGTTTTCAGAAACGGACGCAAAGAGAAAATATGCCGTATTTTACTGTTTTTCTTTGATAGAGGAGAAAACGCAAGACTGAAAATGTGAGTAGTGTTTGTTGTTTGTAATATTGGTTTCGACGATTCATTTCCGGTATTTAATGTCAAAGGTGCACCGCGCTCTGGAAAGCCAATTGTCAAAAATGTCGATAAAATTATGGAAATCTTCAAGTCCAACCATCATGTATGGATTGTTTAGATAGTCCAGCAGGGAAATATTGCAAAAAAAAAAAAATGGTTGGAATCAGTTGTTGCAAAAACAAGATCTGTCTATGAATACCATATGAATTAAAGTAGAAAAACCTCATGGACCGAATTTCCAAGCGGTCCAAAAGCGGTTTGCGGCTGGTGATGAAAAGTGACTTACACCAAGCGAAAATTATCGTGCTCAAATTGCGCTGATCCGACGCAAACAGTGACCTAGCTATGATTAACAGTCAGGGAGATTTTACTGTATGTTTGGTGGAATTGTCAGAGAATTATCTAGAGTGAGCTGCTTCCCTATATCCAAATTCTTAATTCGGCGTATCCTAAGGAAGCAATTGTGCTCCATCATGACATGTTCCGGTAGTTTGGCTGGTACATTCTTATGCATCAACCTTATGCACCGGACATTGTACCGAATGACTACCACCTGTTCCTGCCCGGGGTGAATGACTTTGCTTATAGAAAATTCGCCTCAAGAGATGCTTGTGAAAGTCGACTGTCCTAGTTTTTTGGCAACAAAGACGAGAGGCATAGTTTAGCTACCTTCAAAATATTAACAAGTTGTCGAACAAAACGGTACATACGATATTCGACATAACTACAGGATGTCCGTGAGAAAGGTATACTACTTTGTTTGTTTATAATTTTTGATTAAATGAAAGAGAATGGATCTCATATTGATAAATGTTTTATTTAATGTCGAAAGTTATGTATGGAATACAATATCAGATAAATGTCCACCTCTGCTAGCTTCACAAATGCGAGCCCTTTTGAGGACATTTCTTATCACATTCTCACACATTTCACGTGGTATTTCATTAAACTTATCACGAATATTTTGTTTGAGTTGCTCAAGCGTTTCTGGTTTGTTTGCATAAACCTTGCTTTTCAGATATCCCCACAAAAAGAAGTCCGGTGCAGTCAAATCAGGCGACCGTGAGATCAATCAATATCACCATTTCCTGAAATAACTTGTTGTGGAAAGAAGTCTCGCAGTAATTCCATTGTAATCCTGCATGCGATGTGGCACCGTCTTGTTGATACCACATGTTAATCAAGCCCAAAGCATGCAGTTGTGGCTTTAAAACATTTTCAATTATATCACGATATCGCTCCCCATTGGCAGTTACCATTACGCCGTCTTCAGTTTCAAAGAAGTAAGATCCAATAATTCCTCTTGACCAAATTGCACACCAGACTGTCGCTTTTAATGAATGCAAAGGTGATTGATGAATAATTTGAGGATTTTCCATTGCCCAGAACCGACTATTCTGTTTATTCACATATCCATTCAAATGAAAATGTGTTATGATTTTTTCGTGAAAATCGGCGTTGTCATGGGCGAGCTGTAACATCCTATTGGCATATGTACGGCGGCATAAATGGTCAACTTGTGTCAACTGAATTTTAAATGGAAACAAATACAAATCTTTGTGCAAACTTGTGGCCAAAGTTGTTCTTTGAAGACCAAGCTCCTGAGCACGGCGTCGAATTGAGCTTGATGGTTTGTTTCGAACATTTTTTTGAGTACCAGTAATGTTTTCAGGCGATCTTACAGTACGTTGTGATCCATGTCTGGCCCTATCAGCTACAGACCTTCCTTCCTCGAAATCATTCACACCACCATAAGTAGTGCGTCTTATTGGCAAGTTGTTTCTCCCAAAAGTTTCACGAAACTTTCTCATCGTCACAATAATTGATGATTGATTTTGATAAAATGTTTTAACGATTAAAACACGTTGGCTTATCGAATATTTTTCCATAATAAATTTGCCACGTCTCTACTTCACGACTGCCAAATATGAACTGTCAAGACTAATGTTTACCACAATGGCGGCAAAACAAAGTAGTATACCTTCCCAACGGACACCCCGTATATCACATAAAGACTTCAATGCCATGCAAAAGTAATGGATTTCTTTTCACTACACCACACATATAATTCGTAAAATAGTATTACTGTAAACATCAACATCACTTCTCGCCGTTTCATACTACACATCTAATAAATTGCTTTTGTATCCACTGCAGGCAATCACTATCATTAATGGATACCAATTTTTTAGTAGGATCTTAAAATTCACTACAACAAAAGGGGTTGATCCATTAATAAAATTTCAAAAATACTATCTTCAAAATATTGCTACTAATTTATCCTTAAAATGTGTTTTGTTTCGTTAATTTAATTTGAATTTAAGTTTATTGTATCGACAACCACTTACATAGATCTCTCTCAAGTCAATTTGCCGAACTATAATCGGATTTTAAGTGTTCCCGACTTAAAATCAATAACAAGAACAAAAACGCACATATAATAATAAGCGCCATCATTCGAACACTAACGCCAGAGCCACAAAACCTGAAGACTTGACGCTAAGTGGCGCCTCAGCGTTAAAATACTACATGCTTTACGACGGATGTCGACGCATCGACAATTGATCGACATATTTGCACGAATACAATACCCGCTGTCTCAGTGACTGATGGCATGACAGAATGACTGCAAACTCGTATAAGAGAAGAGTCTCGTATCTACAAAGAAAGTTTTTTGCTGTTGCCAGGCCGCGATATTGCCCAGTGATCGTAATATTGATAATGACTATAATGATCTCCATTTGTGTTATGAAGATGTTATTTAGATGTACGTTTAGTGTCTTTGGCAATGATATCTCTCGCAAAACTGGTTAAAGTACCCTGCTGTTGGTTTTTGATAAAATTGATGAAATAAATGTATGTAGGAGATCTGGAGCAGGTAGTCAGTTATATGGATACATTCTGTAGTAATCAATTGTCGCTTCCAATCAAAGTTTCAAATCTTACGATATTGAAATATACATATCAAATGCTGCAGTAAAACGTAATCTATTATTCTTGCAAGGCATTGAATGATTTGCTTAGCTTAGTTAGAATAATCTGATTTATGTCACATATCCACCATTTTGTATGATAACTTGTTGCCATTTTGAAGTAATTTCATTACGCCTTTCTTATAGAGACCCAAATCTCCCAGGTCGATTTTTTACAAGGTTCTCTTAATGTGAATTTTTCGCCAGCTAATTCATTCGTTATTGTCAGGAGCAGGTAGTAATCACATAAAAATCTCCCAACCAAATTGCCAGAGCTTCTGGGGACTCACTATCGTTGTCCATGTTTTGGTGTTGTCCTGATGAAACACCAAAACTGACTAAAACCAGACCAAAACTGTCTGCTGGGCGATTGCTTCTTTCAGACGGTCCAATTGTAGAATGTATAGGTCCCAATTAAGAGTTTGGCCGTAGGACAGAAGCTCAGAGTATAGGTAGATGACTCCCAGCTAATCGTAATCCTGTCAGCAAGGCTTCCCTGACCGTCAAGCCCAAGCCCAAAATGGCGCTGTTGCACCGGCTCACCGCCACTTAACCAAGATCGTTTTCACTTGAAGTTATCGTAAGTCGCCCACTTTTTATCACCAATCACCATCGGCTTCTGAAATGGGTTAGTATTGGTGCGATTCAGTATTCATTAGCAGATGGAAATTCGGTCCATGAGGCTTTTTTTGCTTTAACCCATTTGGCACCCATACACCGAACTTCTTTTTGTATCCAGCCTTATTCCAGCCCTGAAATGTCGCAGATCTCTTAACGAGAGCATTTCAACATTCACCTTAAGTGGGTGCAGCGCCGCAGGAATATATCAAGGAACTGAAGAGCAAACGAACTGGCAAGGGACAACCTTACAGATTCCAGCCGAGTTGAAGTCCGTTTGCATGCCTCTAGCCACTTGCAAGATCCTACTGTGAGATAGAGCATATTTAGCAGCAAATAGTAGTAGGTGGGCGTCTGTCCGAGGCTGTAATCAATCCAGACAGATGTGGCCTCGCCTAGATCTGAAGCATTCACAGAAACTGCTGTCGCTATCAAGACCCGACGTCTCACTACTTGTATTTGTCATGACGGGACACTGTCTGGATGAAAGACATACAGTGAGGCTGAAGGAATTTTGCATAAGCTGTAGAGACGAAGAGAAGGAGAAGTCTATAGAACACCTTCTTTGCAATTGCTCCGGTCTGGCGAACAGGCGAGGATCAACACTGGGCTCTTATTTCTTTAGGAATCTAGGAGATCTGGACGATACAGATATTGTCCGACTTAAGGGCTTTTTGGGGTGCCCAGGGTGGTTCAATGGAGAAAACTATGGGCATCCATATCTCTAGTTT
>JAHXMU010026058.1:0-15894 GCA_019455685.1 Philornis downsi | reverse complement strand
GACTGCCACACTGACCTAACCTAACCTACTCAAGTGGTTCCCAACAATGTTTTGTGTGCAATGTCTAGCTCGAAATAATGTTTACATGATGGTCGGACTTCCATTATTTTACCCATATTTTCGACAAATGCCCTTGGCTGGATGGAATTGACGAAACCAAAATTGCCCAAATAAGACGTTACAGTATCGGGGCCATAAACTATTCACATTTTCTGCCGCATAGTTTTGGCTTTATCGAAGCAAAACGGTAAAATATGAAGTATTTTCTTTTTGCTGGTGTCCATTTTTAACGCGAGCTCAAAGAATACTGAGTTCAGTAATCACAAAACCGTCTGAGTAGCTTTTTGAGTACGAAATTGTATCTTTCTAACGCCATCTACCGTAACCCGATCGCATTTATAGCGAGATACAAACTACTGAAACCATATATTGGAAAAATAATGAATTTCTCTTTATTATTCTTTGTACAAGGTGGCGCAACAATTGTGCTACAATAATAAATTCAAATAACTCTTTTTTCTATCAATGTATTTCATTTATTTTTTATTTTACATACAAATAATTTCATAATTTTTATGCAAATTCAATTTTATTTTATATAACTAATTGGTTATATGAAGATAATAGACCGTAAATGACCTCTATGCTCATTCATGCATATGCGACACCTGATCAGAAAATTATTCATTGCGGCTTGAAGGGTTGGCGTCGAGATCGCCTCAATTATTGTTTTAATAGACTGTTTCAATTCAGTTAAATTTCTTGGTTTCATTCTGTACACCTTTTGCTTGACATAACCCCATAAAAAAGTTTGGTGCAGTTAGGTCAGGTGACCTTGGGGGCCAGCGGAATGCGGAGTTTTTGGGCACTAATTTCTTTGGTATTTTTTGTTGGAACTCTGCCATAACCGGTCTGGCTTTGTGTGCAGTTGCTCCATCTTGCTGGAACCAAACGCTGTTGAAAGGAATACGTCTTTGGCGCACTTCTGGGTAAAAAACTCATAAAACGTCTTTAAATAACGGTCCCTATGGACATTGACATTGTGTTTGTAGCACGATCTATGCTGCACTCTGTATTAAAGTATTGAAATTTTGAAATATTGAAATATAGTTATCCAAATATCGCAACATTAATTTATTCAAATATTTATGTTTATAAATATTAAAATAACAGATGCAAAATTAGCGCAAATAAAGAAAAACGAAGTTATTTAGATCTCATTAAATGCAGGAACGAAGAAAACTGTCATCTTCTAATACCCCAACCACATCCATATTCCTTTCACATATTATTGACGCCACACATTGTGCACTCATATCAAATGTATCGCAAAAAAAATATAAAGAATTCCATGATTGAAAATTAACAACTACCATCCATCCATTATTGCAATAACTTCTGTTACCATGTCTATGGCGGATGGTTTCAATCGTTATGTTATGACGATCAAAAATCTCAAACACTACTACTGCTACTGGTACTGGCACCGGCATCGACAACAACAATGACAGAACCTACGCCAATATCAGCGGCACTGCCTTTGCCACCGGCAACATGTAAACCGCATCAACCACAACCGCACTATTGGATTTGTTTCACATCTTCACAAGGACTATGGCTGGGACAGATCAACGACTACTGGATGCTCTCTCTCGTGCAGCCATATGAAATCATATAATTGATTTCAAATTAAGATTTCTTCTTTGGGCGACTGGTTTTACCGCACTGGATGATGGATGGTGACAATTCATTGATGCTACGTACGTGTGGTAGGTAGCCTTTTGTAATTGGCAAAGAAGTTGCAAATTGCCCTGTTTACAATGTTCATAGGTCCGTAAATACAGTACTGAGCATTGATTAAGGTATCGTATTAACCAATCTTGCAAGTGAAACATGATTCGTATACAATGTGATAAGTTGATGGTTGACGTGACTTGTGGGAAACGTTGTTCAATTTGTCATTATCGATTTACGTGGAATGCCTGTTGACTTTCTTCCGTGCAGTAACAGGCTATGTACATTAAGGTGAGCCTTATTTGTATGGCAAGTTTTAATAATTTTATAAATGTATTTTTCATTATGTAGCGTGACCAAAATTTCCTCCCGATTGGAAAACTTTAAGGTGTGCCATAAGTGATCTAAATATTTTGGAAGCTGCAGTATTTCGTGAAATAGGGTTAATTCTAGTATATAGGAGATATTTTTGCAAACGTTATAGAAGGATAGGCACTCGAATTGGCAACAATTTCACGCTGCTGTAGCAACCAAGCGACTAATGACAGCGCACTCGTCTTTTGACAACCATCAGTCTATTATGTTTACATTTTAACTTTACATTGCAGTTAAAAGATATTATCTAAATGTAATTTAAATGCAACAGTCTTATTGCATTGTTTTTGACTGGAAAATCGCAACCAGCCAATGTTATTGAGCTAAAACATTTACGTGTGAACAACATCTTTGTATCTGACCACTGCACGTTACAATGGTACCGACAGCATAAAAACACGACATGGAAGTGGCCATTCAAAACAGCAACATCATCAGAGATGGTCCTAACTAAAGGCGAAGACCAGAACTCAACGTTATCCACGACAAAGCGCAGTTCAATTGGCGAAAAATTTCAATGTGTCTGGCCGTAGCATGAGTCGCATATTAAAAAAATTAACTAGAATTGAAGCTCTGTAAGATAAAGGCTGGCACACCAATTGCACTACAAAAACAATGTAATGTCTATGGAGACCGTTATTTAAAAATGTTGAAGGAGTTTATTTTTTACTTAGAACTGCATCGAAGACGCATCCTTTTCAACAGCATTTGGTTCCAATAAGATGGGGCAACTGCACACCTAACCAATTATGGCGGAGCTCCAACAAAAAATCCCAAACAAATTAATATCCAGAAACTCCACTTTTCGCTGGCCCCCAAGGTCACTTGACCTGACTGCATCAGACTTTTTTTATGGGATTATGTTAAGCAAGAGGTGTACAAAACGAAACCAAGGAATTTAACTGAAATG
Source organism: Philornis downsi (assembly GCA_019455685.1). Lineage (NCBI taxonomy): Eukaryota > Metazoa > Arthropoda > Insecta > Diptera > Muscidae > Philornis > Philornis downsi. The sequence goes on along the minus strand of JAHXMU010026058.1, from coordinate 12,875 downwards.
GAGCAGTCCATTAAAACAATAATTTGGGCAATCCCGACTTCAACCCTTCAGTCCGCAATGAATAATTTTCTGATCAGGTATCTCATATCAGCTTCATCATCTATAATCTTCGTCTATCATCTTCAAAATCAATTAGTATAAAATAAAATTGAATTTTGTATACAATAAAAAATAAATAAATGAAACATATTGATTAAAAAAAGTTATTTGAATTTCTTATTTTAACACAATTGGTGCGCCACCCTGTACAAAAGAAAGGCAAGATTTAACACCTGCACAAAAGGCAGTTCGCTTAGCAAAAGCAAATACTTGGATTTTTCTGATGGAAAAATGTTTACGGCTCTGCCATATCTAAACAAACAAAACGATCGTGTATGGACTTTAAAAGATTATAGAATTATTATAATATTAGCCTGAAATTTGTAGAAGAATTATAATATTAGCCTGAAATTTGTAGAAATTTTACGAAATTCGTAAGGTATCAACCAGGAGACAGAAGGACAAAAGTTGAACCCCCTGATTGTATGATTGAAATCAGGAACGTAAAAGTTGATAAGAATACTTTCTCAAGAAACTGTAAAATCTTGAATCACTTATTGAACGATGCTCATTCATTTATTCATCATTTAGTGGTTTCAAAACCGTCGATATGGCAAAGCTGTCAACTGGTAAAGACCTGTCATCTGAAGTGTTATTTACTTATTTACTTAGTGAAAGTCTTTCCATTTACGAATATAAGGTAGATAGTTTAACAACCGAAGAAAGAAAAAGAAAGGAAGAATAATTAAATCTTACCACAAAATTGGTGATTCAAATGTAAGCACTTTGAGAGCATTATGGAGTAATTATTGTCGTCATAATCGACCTACTGTGCAAGAAATTGGCAAGATTATAAAGAAATTTGAAGGGACTGAGAGCGCTACAGATGTGATCAGGCCTGTGCATCATCGCAATGTACGCACTGCCGAAAATATCTCTTCAGTTATTAAAAGTGTGGCGGATAATCTGAATTTCAATTCAGAGCGCTATGGAGTGTCATTCATTGTCAACAAGACGGTGCCATGACCCACACAACAGGTCCGATTTTGGCTTTATTACATGAGAAGTGGCCAGAAAGCGTAATTTCACGTTTTTGGCTACGTCATAATAATCGCCAAACTTTGGAGTATTTAAAAACAAACTTTCGCCGTTATCACTAAGATACCGCTCGAAATGTGCGAAAAATTGTCGAAAGCTACCTCAAAAGGAAATAGTTTTGGCGACGTCAATTGGCCACCAAGATCATGCGAATTGACGCCGCTAGACTTTTTTTGTGGAACTAAGTCAAAGACCATGTTTAAGCGGATAATCCCCAAACGTTAGAGCATTTGAAAATCAACATTCGTCAAATTATCGCCGAGATACCGCACAAAATATGCGAAAGAGTGGTCGAAAACTACCTCAAACTGATCGACTGCCGCAACCATTCCAGAGGCGACCCAAGCATTATAGTGAAATAAAAGTTTCATCGAAATCATAGCTTTATGCGTATTTTATTTAACTTTACTTTTGAAACCGAAAAATTAATAACCCGGTATAAAAACAAACAAAAGAAATTTCTTTGCATTTTATGAATGAGATATGGGAGAATTTCGCACATTTAGTGAGTTTACATGTATTCTATTTTTACACTCAATTTGATAAGATTTTTTCTAAAGTAGGCTTGATGGTTGTATCGGAACCTGAATGGACGTTAGTCGCGTATATATCGTACGACGGCCGGTCTCTAAAAAGTGTTTCAATTGGGGCAAGATTTTCAATATATCAGTTTTCGGAATAAAACTTATAGTTTTCAAAATATAACGTTCAACCTAAAGTAAATATATTCATGCTATTGGCTTTTTGATTTAACATGAATGTGTTAGCAGCCACTGTTATTAAACACTTGATCTTATAAATAGACGATTTTTATATCTTTCCATTACTGCAGTGAAGACATTTTTATTGGTTGCATTGAATTTTTCTACATGTAGATATGAAAAATTTGATAAATCGTCATTCCACCCACATGCTATGAAATGTGGAGAGAATACACTTCAATCTAAAGTTTATCTATACCCAGACTGATAACGAAATTTTAAAAAATATTGGGAATGCGCCGCTAATAACACTGCGAAGGTGGCCGTTTTTATTTCTCGGGATTAACTAATGAAACACATAATATGTAAGGCTTATCAGTTCATTAAATGTTCTCCTAAAAAGTCTATAACACTTGTAGGCGAATGAGCCAATAAAAACATTGTTGTTTTGCTGTTTTCATTCAACGAAATTTTTTACATCAATTACCAAAATCTGTTTCACAATTAAAAACATTTTGCTAAAAATACCCTCCCACGACAACAAAATAACACATAATGACACTACAACAAAATTGGTATGGATTATTTGTAATTGCTTATTGAACAAGTTAATTAACGATTTGACATTTAAATGGTCACACTACAGCTTTTCAACTAATTTTACGATTTCATTTGAAATTATCAATGATTTGTGCAATTTATCTGTAAGTCGTCGTTAATGAATTTGAATTTAAATTAAATCATGGCCATTAAACATTTAAATTATTGACATTGTATCAGTTAGTTAACGTGATATTTACGATGTCGTTAAGTTATATATTATTATCTAATAGATGTAGTTCAGTCAAAGTAGAAAGTTAATGTAGGATTAAAGTAAGATTTCATGCTTAGCTTGTGATGGCAATTGAATCTATTGTCGATTATTAGTCACACGTGGGAAAGAATTACAAATGCGCCGAGTAGCCTAATTCATCCAATGTACTTTTAGTTACTCTCATCTAAGCCTTTCATCGAATTTATTGCCAAAACCATTTAATGTTGGAGCTGTTTCAGCCAATCGCAAAGCATAATTCAGCCAATCCAATCGCCGTATTATAGTAATCTTGACGATGTCGATGTCGGTATACGAGTACGAGTATATCTCACGAATCATACTATGAGTATTTTTCTCATTAAGACTCCAGGAACAGATTCTTCCGTTTACATCATTACCTTAGATTTGGCTCTATTCAGCAAAAAAAGAGGTAAAAGTATTGTCTAGTACAATTCATAAAGAGGGCTTTAATGTTACATAATTTGCTTAGTAATAACAACCCAATTAAAAAAGAAAATCCAGGGAAATCAAAAAGATCATGATCTATAATACAGGTGATGAAAAATTGGATAATCATCGAAGAATTTAACATGGATTTGTCACAGGAGGGTTGCTGTAAAAAAGATCAATCAGAAAAGTTAAAAAGATCCGATGATCCTGATCTCTTTACGCCATTTTAACATACTGCGATTTCTTTAACATACTGTTAGAGACGATTATGAAAAAAGCTGCAGTTAACACGACATCTTTAAAAAAAGCCATAAGTTACTCGCATATGCAGATGACATAGACATAATTGCCGGAAAACTGCGAGATGTTATTGCAGCCTTCTCAAGCATCGAGAAGGAAACAGCGAAAATGGGTCTTTTGGTAAACGAGGACAAAACAAAGTTATTGGTTTCAACGAACAAAGAGTCTACTCGTTTGGGACGCTGTGTGAACGTTGACAACTATAATTGCTGTAAAAAAGAGCAATCAGAAAAGTTAAAAAGATCCGATGATCCTGATCTCTTTACACCAAACGAGGATTTAGGCAGGGCGACAGTCTAACGTGCGAACTCTTCAACATACTGTTGGAAATAATTATAAGGAAAGCTGCAGTTAACACGTCTGGTAGCATCTTTAATAAAAGCCATATGTTACTCGCATATGCAGATGACATTGACATTATTGCCAGAAAACTGCGAGATGTTACTGCAGTCTTCTCAAGCTTCGAGAAGGAAGCAACGTCTGGTGGTAAACGAGGACAAAACAAAGTTATTGGTTTGAACGAACAAAGAGTCAACTCGTTTGGGGCGCTAAGTGAACGTTGACAACTATAATTTTAAAGTGGTGGGAGAATTCATCTACCTTGGTTCCGCTGTAAACAAAACGAATGATGTCAGCATGCAGATAAAGAGGAGAGTATTGCTTGCTAACAGATGATACTATGGTCTAAGCAAGTGATTTAATGATAACGCCCTCTCTCGACAAACAAAAATCCGACTATACCAGACGTTGTTCAACCTGTCATGTTATATGGCCCAGAATCCTGGGTTATGATGCAAGCGGATGAATCAGTACTGGCAGTTTTCGAGAGAAAATAACCCGGAAAATATATGAACCCATCATCGCTAACAGAGGATATCGACGTCGCATGAAAAATAAGCTGTAATGAGCTATATGCCGACACCGACGTGGTCCAACGCATTAATATACAGCGATTTGGTTGACTAGGTCATGTTGTGCGGATGGACCCAAGTGCTCCGGCATGGAAGGTTTTGAACAACAAGCTCAATGGACAGCGCAGAAAAGGGCGCCCTAAACTCCGTTGGAAGGACCAGGCTTTTGAAATACTATCGAAGCTTGGTGTGACGAATTGGAGGAGAAGCGCAGAAGATCGAAGCGCTTGGAATTATTTTCTACGGGTGGCGTATAATAGATAAGGATGTCCAATTGCCAGCTAAGAAGAAAAAGATCTTGATCTAAAAATGGTGTAAAAATTAGGTAATAATCAATATATTTTACATGGACTTGCCATAAGAGGGATGAGGTTTTTTGGGACATCTTTGAAACTCTTTAGATTATTTTTCATGACAATTTTTTTTTTTTTTAATCAATATTCGCATAACTATTAACGAACAACAATTTGAAATACATGTTAAACAATTTTAAGTCTCTGCATCAGACGCAAAAAACTAAAAATGTTTATTATTTTTACAACGACTGTTGATTATAAAGCTATAATTTCATCGGCCCTTTGGCAGGCGTTAAAAAGAGGTTCCCAATAAGCAGAAAATATGCTCAAAATAAACGACGGTAGAAACGAAGCACACTAAATCCTCCTCCACACTGGAGTTATAATTGGCACAGGTTGTAAACCTACTCAATCAAAGTACAGAAGTCTAAGAAGGTTTTACGTGAGCCTCGGCATGAAGGCCTTATCCACAGTGTGCGACACACTGGGCATATTACAATACGATTGCCAAAGCCCCCTGGGATGGACAGGTAAAACTTGGACTATCTAGGAAAAGGGGCTGACAATTTTGGTACAACCGCAATTGTCAACCCTTTCTTCGCAGCCAGGAGATACCAAATTGATTATGCTAGTATGGAACATAATCCCCATTGGCGGAGGTGAGGCCTATCTTACCACCTCTGTTACTCTATGGGCCTGTAGCACCCGATTGTAATGAAACTCCACATTCGAGCACAAAGTCTCTACCAACGATTTTGGTATCAACCACAACCCGCGTGATCAATCAAAGCACACCAGTTTTTCGTAAAACAAAGTTCATTATCTCGCTATCTACCATCAAAACCACATTTCTGAATTCTTTTCAAAGCTTAAGAACACCTCCCAGTTTTTGACCAATGAGGTCTACATCATCGACGTTCACATACCATGTGTCTTTTGTTAAAAATGACCTATCGCGTTCTCTGCAGCTTTCTCAATTATCACCTCCCCAAGCACTTTGAAAAGAACGCAAGATAGAGTGCTGTCCATTCCAATGTCTCATTCGATGTGAAGTAGCCCTCTAATATCCTTTTTTAGCTTCAATTAAGACGAAGAAAACATAATACTGATTCAGATCTGTTCTATGGTCTTTCTTAAGCTTAAGCGTAGCGTGAATGTCTGCTTAGTTGTTGATTTAACAAGTCCATAGCCACACTAGTAGGTTCCAAACTGTCGATCAGTCGTTTCTGAAGTCTTCTGCGAGATTTGTGATTATATGGTCAGTTGTGGATTTATCAGGTCTAAAGCCACGCTTATAAGGTCCAATCATATCACACTCGATAAATGGGTTGATATCGCAATATTTGATATAGAAACTTGGATCGTCTTTTTTTAAACACAGGACTTAAAATGATACACTTTTCCACGTATCACACTCGACAAATCCTTATAAGCGATAGGTGAAACGCTGAAACTGCGACATTTGGTACACAAGCTTAAATCGCCTTTTTTGAGTAGGTTCTAATCGGCGTAGATTCCAATCGCCGGCCATGCGTTCATTGTACCAGATCAGATTTCGGCAGTGATGCATTCTAATTATCGCTGGATTTAGACATCTTTGAAACTAATTGAAGAAAGTCTAGGACAGAAAGTCTAGGACAGAAATTCTGCTGAAAACGAAACCCCCGTATTGGCCACACATGAAAGACGCGACTAATGTGCTTAAATGCCATTATTTAGTCCTGAGGAAGATAGCCGTCATGCCTAAATTCCAAAATAATCGGCAATACCAACATTATTATGTTTGAAGATAAAAGAGCGAATCTTGAAAAAAAAAATCTGATGATTTCGCTCATCCATATTGACCACACCGGAAAGACGCGAATGAGGTCCTTGAATATCATTATGTCGTCCTCGTAGAGAACACCATCATAACCAAATACCAAAACTATCGATAATGCCGATTTTGTATTATTTGAAATTATAGGTAAATGGGTGGACTTAAACAGGTCGTCAACATCTGCAACTTTATTATTCTTAAGTTGTGATGCCGCTATTTTGATCTCATTTTGGTTAGATGCTAGACAATATATGTGATCGTCGATAATTGGTGCGATTTCTTCACTTGTGCTGACTCCCCGAAACGCTCTCTCCATAATTGCGCGCACTCTATCTTTGTCCAAATTTACATCGCTGTCCTTTCGTTAGGGTTAATTTATCCCATAACTTCTGTTTTTAACACTTGTTACAAATTTCAGACTTTACCTCTATTGCTGTATCTTTCAATATCCTCGCTCTCCTACTTTTTTCGCAACCGTTTCTTTTACTTATGAAGAAAAGAGACTTCTTTTCCTTACAGTGTTCCCTAATAGGACGCGCTGCAATTGGCTGCAACGTTGCCATGTTTGCAGCACCTTTTCCCCCTTAGACACAGTGCGACATTCTTTGTTGTAACAGTGAATGTCCTGGTGTGGTTTTTCATATCAAAGTACGGTAATCTCATGGCTAGGAAAGCGATCGTTTCCTTCTAATGGAATGCATTTTTGGTCTCGCCGCTTTTGTATTCGGTCGTCTCGTGTGCAGAAATTAGCGTGATAAAAAACATTGATGCGGATTGTGGGTATATGCCCACTTAAAGGTCTAAACTCTAACCACAACTAACTCCTCTAAACCACAATAAATTGACACCTGAAATCATTTTGCAACTAGGGTAGATTTCACAGTTTTTGGACCGAGTTCATCTTTGTCTTCTCCATTGCGATTGAGTCAATCGGATAGAGGCACCTTCTGAAGAGTGTGAGGTGCATATTCTTAGATCATGATCCTTATAATGTTGGCGAGGGTCCTCAACATTTGGGCGGATCCGTTTCTTTATTTCCATTCACTCAGATCTTGAGTTGATCCACTAGGCCGCCATAAAATTTGAGTTTCTGTAACAGATGACGTAATTCCCTTCATCATGCTCCGAATGTGTTGCTATTTAGGCTGAGTTTTCTAACGGACTTTTCTGGACCAAAAAAAAACCTTTCCTTCGTATTATGATGTGGAGAGAACAGTAGTCGTATGTTTTTTTCTAGCCACTTATAAAATACGTCTTTAGGCTCATGGTCTTTGTCTTCCGTCATAGCACGTACACAAATCAAAGTGGTAACAGATATCTCGCTTTAATTCAGACTGTAGCTATTCTGCCACTAATTCGCAAACAAACTACAGCTTCGTATTCAATTTCAAACCTTCCTCTATGGAAGTCGTAGTAAATATCTCAGTTGTTATGCCGAGAAGGTGCCTCTGGTCTGGTCTACTGGCAGATATCCTTGTTAATTACAGCCTCATATTTTTATTAAGGATATCTACCAATAGAACAGAGGCATCTTCTTTAAAAGATTCCGGGCATTCTATGCGCACACCCTTAGTTCTGCTTTTTATAACGTTTGAGCATCTCGTCAACCTTTGGTTTTTTCAGGTTTTCTCAATGGACCAAAGTTAAAAGGGAATAATTATACATTTCTTAAGAAAATTCAATCCATTCTTAAAAACCTAATAGGTACCCTGCTTCAAATCTTTCGGCAGTACTTTACCAATGGACCTTTTATTGAAATAAACTGTTCTTCAACCCTCGCATAACAAACCAGTCATTTGAAGGATGTTCCAGGCAACTAAAGATCCACCTGTAAATGAATGATTATAATAAAAAGCCTACTAGTGTAGAAGCAGATCAGTTGAAGATATTGACAAAATTGCAATACAATCCGAAGCCATTTTGAAAGGCGATTCTCAAAAACATGCCAGAATTTTTAAATTTCAATATGAAAGAGACGATAAGTATTAAATGGGACTTTATGAATAGATTCGGCTAAATCTCCTTTAATAATTAACATAATGTACACTTATAAATATTGTAATGTTTTGGTAGTCAGTTCCAGTCCATAAAATTTCGCCTATAAAAGTTTTATAATAGTAGTACGAATAGTCGAGTGCTGTCAATTTTAACTTATTTTACTATCACTACAAATTTTCTTCAGCAGTCTACTCGTTCTTAAGTTATTACTTCAAAACAAAATTGAAATAATCAAATTTTTGGAATTAAAGGGTGTCCCAACAAGAACGCAAAATTTAAATTTTAATAAAACTTTATTATATCGTAAAGTAGGCACGCCGCGGCTTTGTTGGCACACACGCGATCTTTTAATGAAATTTTCAACGACCGTTTTGCATAAATGTTGCGGTATTTTATTAATGCAGCATCCAATTTTCTCTTTTAAGACTTGAGTCGTCGTCGGCTTATTCGCGTAAACCATCGACTTCAAAAACCCCCAAAGAAAAAAAGTCTAATGGTGTTAAATGGCACGATCTAGGCGACAATTCTGGTCTCCGAAACGCGAAATAACACACAGCATTTCTCAGTCAATAAAATATGCTATTACAAAGTTACGTAAAATCCAAACTTTACGAAAGCAATTGAATTCTTTATGCTAATGCCGACAACATCAACTTATGAAATCATGGTCTTAGCATTAAATTGCCCTCATCGGCGAACAACTATATATTTGAGACAATGTTGGTTTAAAATCACCAAATTTATAGTATCAATCTTCCAATTATTTTCATGAATCTTAAATTCTAGTTTGTTCAACACATAGCCATTTTCAAAACATTTTAGTATTATAATTTTTCAAAAACTATTGAAGCGACCGTGACGCAATGGTTAGTACACGTGACTATCGCTCGTATGATTCAAAATTCAATCCCGCCTCGACTATCACTCGTATGATCCAGGATTCAATCCCACCTCGATGTGCCTGACAAGCTCTTCGACAAATCTTGTAAATGCTTGTCAAGCTCTGACGTCGCAATCGTCGTTAAACTGTAGGTCCCTTCCCTTTGAATAAGGCTAAAAATAGAATGCGTGTAAGCTCACCGAATGTGAGAAGCTCTCCCATATCTCATTCATGGGCTGCAAAGGACTTTGTTTATTTTTAATTAACCGAAGCGGAAAAATTGGTTAAACCGGTTATTCCAAAATGGCGATTAAGAAAAACAGATTCCGGTGAAGAAAGTGGTTTGCCGGTTTGGTGATTTTCTGTTTCGATTTTGAAAACTCTATCTAAAGGTGAGTGGCCAGCCCAAGCAAGTGAAATGAATCATGGAACGACGTAACCAGCGTTATAAGTGAGAAAGTGAGAAACCAAGAGACAAATTTAGCAATGCCTATTTCTTTAACAGTCTCTGGTCTCACCTTACTCTTCATTACATTATTACTATGCTAGCTGGCTGAGTAGCTTTATTACCACCAATCCAATCCAATCATCAACACAAATCACAAATGATCTAATAACGATTCGTAAGCTTTATAAAAATACTACAGGTGAGAATACAACTTCCCATTATTGTCACTTGAGGTGAGCAATATTAATGCGACAATGTCGTTAACACTGTCAACTGTTGTCAATTCCAATGATTACTGTTGACAGAATGATAGCAAAATGGACGGACAGATAGCACCACGGTGATTACATAGATTACATCTGTTAGCTCTGACAATGGTTATATGCGATTGAGAACTAGCAGAATGGGCTGTGCCTTGAGAATGTCAATTGTTAAGACGTAAACAATGTAGACTGCTTTGGATCAATGCTTATTACTATTTATGAACGGTTTATTAGATCCATAACAGTCGAACAGTATGTTAAACTGCAGGCTTGCAATGAATGCGGTTGTAATGATAATTCCAGAATAAAAATGATTCATTCGTAATTAACAAAAGTGTTCCCGAACTAATACGACAAAAAAAATCTTAAAGGTACTACACACTAACAGATTGATCTTGAAGTTTTAAAACTATTTGACAAAGTTGGCATTTGCTAAGTTCGAAAATTTAACCGAATTATCTACAAAAGCGGTTTCAACAATCAAATCAATCAAATCAGTATATCGTCCTTTTTCTATGTTTACTAGCAGACCCGGAGTCATTAAAGTAAGATGAAAACATCTTCTACTATCGTATAATATTCAATTTTACTCATAAATATGACCTGGATTGAATTATCTATATTTTCCTGATGTAATCTAATTAGTACAGGATGCAAATTCAAATAACTCTTTTTTCATTTTTATTTTCGTATAAAAAATTAAATTTTATTTTAAATAACTAATTGGTTTTGAAGATGATAGACCGTAAATATCCTCCATGCTCATTCACGCATATGCGACACCTGATCAGAAAGTTACTCATTGCGACCTGAAGGGTTGAAGTCGTGATAGCCTCAATTATAGTCTTAATGTATTGCATCAAGTCAGTCAAATTCTTTGGTTTCGTTTTATGTACAGGGTGTCCGTCGTGAAAGTATACTACTTTGTTTTCCGCCATTTTGGTAAACAGTAGTCTTGACAGTTCATATTTGGCAGTCGTGAAGTAGAGACGTGGCAAATTTATTATGGAAATATTCGATAAACCAACGTGTTTTAATCGTTAAAACATTTTATCAAAATCTGTCTTCGATTACTGTGACCATGAGAAAGTTACGTGAAACTTTTGGGAGAAACAACGCGCCAACAAGACGCACTATTTATCGTGTAGTGAATGATTTAGAAGAAAGAGGGTCTGTATCTGATAGGGCCAAGCATGGATCACAACGTACTGCAAGATCGGCTGCTGCTCAAGAAAGTGTTCAAAACAATCCTTCAACCTCAATTCGACGCCGTGCTCAGGAGCTTGGTCTTCAAAGAACAACTTTGGCCACAATTTTGCACAACGACTTGCATTTGTTTCCATTTAAGATTCAGTTGACACGAGAACTTCTTCCACAAGACCATTTACGCCGCCATGCATATGCCAATAGGATGTTACAACTCGCCCATGACAACCCCGATTGTCATGAAAAAATCATAATAAGTGACGAGGCACATTTTCATTTGAATGGATATGTGAATAAACAGAATAGTCGGTTCTGGGCAATGGAAAACCCTCAAATTATTCATCAGTCAACTTTTGCATCCATTAAAAGTGACAGTTTGGTGTGCAATTTGGCCAGGAGGAATCATTGGATCTTACTTCTTTGAAACTGAAAACGGCGTAACGCCACAACTGCATGCTTTGGGCTTGATTAACATGTGGTGTCAACAAGACGGTGCCACATCGCATACAGCCAGGATTACAATGGAATTACTGCGAGACCTCTTTCCACAACAAGTTATTTCAAGAAATGGTGATGTTGATTGGCCTCCACGGTCACCTGATTTGACTCACCCGGACTTCTTTTTGTGGGGATATCTGAAGAGCAAGGTTTATGCAAACAACCCAGAAACGCTTGAGCAACTCAAACAAAATATTCGTGATGAAATTAAGGAAATACCGCTTGAAATGTGTGAGAATGTAATGAAAAATGTGCTCAAAAGAGCTCGTATTTGTGAGGCTAACAGAGGTGGACATTTATCTGATATTGTATTCCATACATAATTGCCGACATTAAATAAAACATTTATCAATATAAAATCCAATCCCTTTCATTTAATCAAAAACTATAAACAAACAAAGTAGTATACCTTCCCGACGGACACCCTGTACCTCTTGCTTGACATAACCCGATATAAAAAAATCTGCTACAGTCAGCTCAGGTGGCCCTGGGGACCAGCGGATAATGGAGTTTCTGGACATTAATTTGTTTGTTAATTTTCGGAGCTCCGCCATAACTGGACTGGCTCCATCTTGCTGGAACCAAATGCTGATAGAACGGATACGTCCCCGACGCAGTTCGCAGTGCAACCCTATATACAACCCTATATAAATATACATAAAGGGTGATTTTTTAATCGTAGTTTTTTTTTTAAATCGAATAAAACACTCAAATTTGCACCAAATACTAAAATTTTTTATTGGAATCGATAAATTGGTCTTTGCCATTTAATTTTTTAAAATGATTTCATGTGAATATTGTCCGCAGCTCCGTCTCCAACTGTCCATTCGGAAGGTCCAATTTTTCGTCACTTTTTCGAGCATTTCGGCCTGTATTCCACGAATAACGCGTGTTTTGTTATCCTGTAAGGCTGCAATGGTGTTTGGCTTGTCCACATAGACTAACGACTTAACATAACCCCACAAGAAATAATTAAGAGGCGTTAAATCGCAAGATCTTGGGGGCCAACTCACAGGACCAAATTGAAGGATAAGCTGCTCACCAAACTCATCCCTCAATATATCCATTTTTTTACGAGCAGTGTGGCATGTGGCACTGTCCTGATGAAACCACGTGTCAACGAAGTTCAACTCAGCCAATTGGGGCAAAAAAAA
>JAHXMU010026056.1:70161-89712 GCA_019455685.1 Philornis downsi | reverse complement strand
TTCGAAAAAAGTAGTTTACTATATTTATATCAATTATCCAGCTTCTGGACTAAATTAAAAAAAAAAAAAATACAGACTACAGAAAAACTACTCAAACAAAGTAATCCTCACAAACATTCGAATGATATATCAGCCTAAAGATGTCTTTTTCTCGTCTGGAAGAAAATCGCAAAGAGTAGAAAAAATGAAGAAATTCTGACGATATAGGACATGAAAAAGCAAAGGCATTTCGTCATTCTAGGATTTTAATCCCCAGTGTATTACTTCATATGCTTTTAACCAAATATCATGATTATGTAGAGAATGCCTAGATATGCCAAATATTATGTACTGCTTACAGGTAGGTATACTCTGCTGCTAGTCAAAAATATATGAAACGACTTGAATTATCTTTGAACAGAGCTGTTCGCTATTTCTTTTCCCTCAAGAGACGTGATTGTGATTAAATTTCTGCGATGTTCATTTTCTGTATTTATCGATGTACGATTGTTGCTATGTTTTTACAAAATATATTCTAACCAATGCCCGCGTTTCCAACATGAAACTTTTGAATTTTTTCATTCCGTTCGTAGAAAGCAATTGTTTATCCCCAAACTTTGCCATCTTACAGCGCGATGTTTTAATGTAAGAGTAGCCCGTACATTAAATTGCCAAATGAGCTAAGAAATTTAAATGTATTATACACAATATTTCGTAATAAACTTATCTATCATATGCAGCTAATGTATTTGAATATTCCTTTACATCTTAATGCCTGCATTTATGAGTGTTATTTGCTAATTATTATTGGTTGATCTTAAATAAATGATTATATGTAATCAATTTCTATTTTATATAAATTTTTACATTTACTTTGGAGTAGTATTTATTTTAATTTATGCATATTGTTATTTACTTAATAGTTTCAAACTGTAAAATTGTTAACTTAATTAATTCGAATGCTTTAACTACTACAAAAAAAAAAGAACAACTTTTGCAATTTTTCTCATTATTTTTATTTTCCTCCATTTCGCCCATATTTAGTGCACTTTAATTTGAGCGTTATAAGTTAATAATTACTAGTTAATTTGATGTTATATTCTACGTTAAATTTTGTTTTTTTTTTTTTTTTTTAATTTTAGTAGTATTTATTTTATGCATTTCGTAATTTACTTAATATTGGCCAAAAGGCTTCAAATTACAAAATTGTTAACATTTTAATTTCTAGAAATTTTTGAAAAATTTAAAATATTAATTTTCTTGTCAACTATTGAATTTCAACGAAAGCATACAAATACTGTCGAAATTATTATATTAGGATTTAAAACTGTATTAGAAAATATTTTCCCATTAGGGTAGGTTTAAATTGCCCTTTGGGTGGGAAAATTCCACACCATTTGTAACCAAATATATCTGCTTGAAAGATGTAAACCTAATAATTTAATCAATATTTCAAATAAACTCTAATTACTCTTTAGCGACATATTACGTTTGTTATAAAAATCATCTAGATTGGAAAATATTGCATGAAACCAAGTGTGTGTATTTACAAACTGAGCATTAACTATCATGCGGATAATGTAGTTCGGCGTTTAAATTATTCACTGCGAAGTTTTTATAACATTGATTTAGTGTTCCATAGATCGATTAAGGAAAAATTGGTTCATGCTTATATCATGCCTAGAATTCTATGTTGTTTAGAGCCATATAGTCGCACTGATACACCAAATATGAGGAAAATTCAGATGGTGTTTAATAGAGTTATGAGATATTTGTATTCACTGAGGCATCGTGTTCATATAACATCGCTTGTTAAGCGTTTCTTGGACTGTAGTTTCAAACATTATATCGGTTTGAAGTCTTTCTAGTTATTTTACAAAGTTGTTCGGCTGTGTAGTCCTTAATCCCTTTTTAATTCGTTAATTTTTCACCTTCCGCTCGTAATAAGCAGCTCCTTATTCCTAAAATAACCACACTCATGAGTCGTGCTTTTGTAGTAAGAATAGTACGAATTTACAATTTACTACCAAGCCATTTAAAATGTTTTAAATTATGTAGTGATTCTTACAAAAGACGCATTCTGCAACACTTTCAGACTTTCCTGTACAATATTGCTTTCAATTATATTGTGAGCAGCCTTTATTACGTACCGATTATCTTATATTTCCAGATTATATACCGATTAACTTCTAAATTAGTCTTTTTTCATACTTTTTTTATATTTAATAATCATACCTTCTTTAAAATCATATTATATTTTTATAAATTTTGTATTTAATTTGTATTACTTGTTTTTTGAACTTTATAATTTTGAGCAGATTGAATCGAATAGATGAATTGTTCCATATTGTAATTTACTTATAATTGGCCGGAAGGCTTGAAATTACAAGCCAAAAAAAAAATAAATAAACAATGTAAATGTAAATTTTGGGAATACATATTGTGAGTAGAAAGAAATTTCCGCCGTTTTGGAGAAGACCGTCCCATCAGTAATTTAACATTGAAATTGTCAGACATAAAACGTCATATTTTAAGGTTGGATATCTGGATACCTGGCAGCACCATAACCGCGAAGTATTAGTAATTTTGCATCGACACCATAAATTTGTTTTGTGCGAAAATGTCGAGTTTTGAGCCAAATAAACTTTAGATTTTTTACCTTGTTTTCATATGAACTGACGTCTAGAAATGTTAGATGTTGGTTTTGCTCAAGTGAGAAATGTTGACATTTTATACAACGTATAATAAAAAGAAATGGGTCTACAACAGCAATAGATGTATAATTGGTGGGATAAGCTTGGTGCCATGTATTAAGAATTGTTCAAACCGAACCCATTGCTATTCCAGACACGACAAATTTATTCTATTGCTCGGTAAAGCTCGTCCACATGTTGCGTTACCGATCATAACCTACTAAAGATGACACATAGACTCAAAAAATGGGTAGATTCCTAGATAGCCTTAAACAAATTAAGCATTAAGTAAAGGCTAGCATTGCACAATGTTTGAATAACACATAATGTATAATTTTTTTACAATAAACGAAAAATTTTTGACAAAAAACGGCAGACTTATTTGTACATAATAGAATATTTGTATATAAATAAAATATATAATAAAATATTAGCTTTTTTTCAATATTTTTTTAAATTTATTTGGAAACTTGTAGAATCTAAGAGGAATAGAAGGCATTTACATAAGTCAATATTTTTCTATTTTAAAATAACTTTGAACTGGTTGGAATATATAAAAAAATAATTATTAGTTAAAAAAGTAGTTATTATGGGCGACTAATAATAACCCATTACAAATATCGCACGCAAGTAATGTTAGGAATGCATGCGGTAGGTTGAATGTTTCAATCGTTCATAATACTTGTCCAATACAATGTCGGTGTAGTTAACCATTCAAATTCGTTGACTACTTTTTTATTGTCCTTCTTAGATGAAGTTGTGGCTTCGGGACAGTTTATTTGCCAAATATATCAAAGCATGCTTTCATTCATATGTTTTTAGATGTGGTAGTCTCCCATGAAGAATTCTTTGAGTTTTATGATTACAATCATTTTGATTTAGAGTTATTATGTAATAAGATATTCATTTTTTATTTCTCACTTTGTTTCGAACATCTAATGTTGATGACTAGTTACAAAATTTATCTTCCGATTGACAGTGTGCTCGTTCCGTATTTCCATTGAAGAGGAGAAATGTTCGATATGATCGAGATGAATAGTTGAAATCATCGGAAATAATCTACCACCGGTCAATAAGATGAAATTTTACTAAAAAAAATTGGACTAATATTATATGAGAAATTTTCTGTAGTCAGAAATAAGGCAAAAATGTGTGCGCATGCTAATATGTTCGCTAAGGTCAACACAGCATTGGAGTAAATCTGACTGAGTTGAATAGAAATTTCATAAGCAATGTATTAGTTGTTCCAAGTGAAAAAAAAATTTTGAGAATAAACCTGCTTCAATCAATTTTTCTTTTCAACGTACATCACATGATTGTGAGGCATATTCTTGTAATAAACTGAATGCCGCAAATAATAACGGCTTTTCCCTAAAAGTTGTCAAAGTAGTTCTTCCTTACATTTCTGAGCATTTTTTACATTTTCCAGCTAAATGGAAAAAGAGGGAAAGTAATCTCGCGGAGGAACCCTGCGTATAATTTTCATCCAATATCATCGATGCCTGTGTTATCAAAGATAGTTGAGTATGTTTTAAAGCAGCAGATTTTGTCTTGCGTAAGGGGTGGATCATTAATCGGTGATTGCAGGATAGTTTTTTACAGGAATTGACTTCTTTACTGGTTGACCTAACGTATGTAATGTAAGCTCATTTTAATTATTAGAATTTCAGCGTTCTTCTTTCATTAGATTTAAGAAAGTCTTTAATAGAAGAGATTATCGCGTTCGCCTTAAAAAACTTTTTGTACTTTATGGACTTGATAGAAGCGCATGTAGCTTAGTATTAGCCTACTTAATTGAAAGAAGTTAATGTGCTTATGCAAACAGCAATCAAAACAACAACATTCTAGCTGTTAGAAGCGGTGTTTCGCAGGAGTCGTCGCTAGGCCCATTGCTGTTGGTGTTGTTTTTAGGCAATATTTTCGTCGTGCTTTAACGATTACTGCATTTCCTATCACATTAATTTATAATGCATTTATAGTGCATTGAAAAATATACCGATGCTGTTAAGCGGCACATAAAATTTGCTTAACCGTTGATTGAGCTATTCATTTCATTTATTGAACAGCCTTGTAAATTAAAGCCTTTTGGCCAACATAAAGCAAATTAAAAAATGCATAAAATAAACACTACTTGAATTCTATTCTCATTGAAATCTATTCTATTCTATTCTCATGTCTTTATGTCTTTTCCGTATTAGTTGCAAAATATTCCAAAAATCTTATTATAATATTTTTGGCATTATAAAGCAAATTAAATATTTTTCAACAATATATCACTATTGTTTATAGCAAATCATCGAAAAAAAGAAGGCAAATCAAGCCCCGCAGTAAACTAAAGTCTAATTACAATGTAGCGTTTATAGGCGTAATACAAATTACCTTCGTAGAAAGTATTTGTTTGTGGATATGTTTAATTGCAGGCTGGAGCTGAGAATTCTATGATTAATACATAAATTGTAACGGATCTGTAAGATACCTATATACATAAATATAAAATATAACATAAAAAAGAAGTAAAAGAGATTAGAACAAGAGATCAAACAAATTACGGTATCGACGGCACAATTAATGAAAATAAAAACGTTTGAATTTAAACAGAAACCATGTACTCTTAATTCGATTTGATGTTTTATTTATACATTTTTTTCTTTCAAGTTATGTTTTGCAAACGTCGTTCAATTTTCGCCTAACGATAATCCGGAGAACAGCTGACCAGTCTCTACGATAGCTTAAGTTTTTATATACATATTTTTTTAATTATTTTCAAATTATCTTGTTTGTAATGTTTATTATGCCAGCAGGACATTCATAATTTCTTTCTTCACCATTCGCTTTTTATCTGCATCCATACGTTTTAACATTGCCGCAACCAGTTCACCAAATATATCATCTTCGCAGCGCTCAGCGCTGCCGAGCTTTGTTGGACTACATTGTACGCTTTTGGAATCCGAATTTGTAACGGGTTCCGCTTGGGTGCTCACGTTCTCCTTATTGGTGATGGTATCTTCATGTACGTTGTTTATCTTTTTGGAGTTTTCGTGATGCTTAGTTATAAAAGTGGATTCACTCGTTTCATTAGTATTGCATGGGGCGGATTCACTGTTTACAAACTCAGCTGGAGACGTTGCTGATGCTTTACCCTTGTAGTCGTTCGATACATCATTATCTTCATCATCTTTTTCTTCTTTGACAATGCTGGTCCCGGTGTTCACAGTGGTGCTACCCTCCAAATCCTCCACCTCTAAAAACACATATTCTTCAGTATTTGGAGAGGATTCCATAATATCTTCCTCAGTTATTTCAAATTCCGGCCATTTGCTCCCAGATTCTTTGGCTTTGTGTCTACGTTCTACGAAGTTCATTTGTTGCGCGTATTTAAATTTGTCATCATTTTGGTATCGTTGGACTAATAAATGCCAACGTATTTTCAAATGTTGTTCTGAAATATTAATAAACGCTTCGATCAGTCATACAATGCCTAGTGAAATGCGATTCCAGCGGAAGTCATGGATCATACCTTTGATCTTAAGTTTCTCTGATAACTGTTTCCAGCCTCTCTTCCTCTGTTCCATATTGAAATTGGTAACGTACAGGCATGGTTGTTGGCGAATCGCGTCAATAATTATTTTGTCTACTTCCATAATGTGCTGCCTGTTTCCAATCTCTATCAATAAATAGAGTAAATATGTGTAAATGAACTGAACAAAGCCATTTTCAGTTATAATAAAGTGCAGAATGGTGTACACTTTTTTAAAGGAGGTATCCAGACCAAAGATTAATTACTGTAGCCGCAAACAGTTCACGGCTCATTTTAAAAGAGGCATTATTGCTGCATATTTCAATTTATATTTGATTGAATGATTAAATTCCAAGTCGGTAAGCGAAATTATAAAATCGTGGTTTTAGAAAGTAGATTTTTAAGCTTTGAGGTTTTAATGGCAACCGTTTGATTAGTTTTCTTTGCCCTCTTAATGTGGTCCATTTTTTATATAGAAAATTGTGTTCTATTAGAAGGTTTATAAACAACATATTATTGAATATGTAAGCCAGCTCTTTACATAAACTATGAAATATTAAATTATGAGTTTTAGAACGAGTCAACTCTGAGCCGATCTCACGAACTTGTTCACTAGCTGCCAATTTCCATAAATAATATAGAATTTAAGTGATATTTTTCAGATCATTTCAAAAGTCAAGCCAACATTTGCGGCATACTTTGATTTGTACTTTGTTATTTTTGCGTTCATTTTAAAAGTCAAGGCACACTTTGATTCACGGCTTTTTAAAATAATTGGACTGCAGAGAACAGCGCACATTTTTCCATTGTACCACCAAAATTTTAATATTTCTAAACTTTTCAATTGTTGTGTCAGTTAGTTTAAGACGATCATTTCGACTGCAAAACGATTCTCAGTATTATTCAACAGCAATTTTAACGTTTTGATTGCAAACAAGAACTCATAATCAGTTGTCCTGGTTTTATACAGGACAAACCCAAGTTATGACTCCTGCAGATACAATGAAATTGTTGGATGATGAAACTGAGAGTAATTGTGATGTAGAGGAATTTCTGAAAGCAGTGACAGTTATGTACCAAATGATAGTATTGATAGAATATCATCAATTGGGGCATCCACATAAAGTTGTGTAAATCGAATTTCGGTTATTGAAATGATTGCATGGAAACGTATAAAGTTTGAAATCATCTTCTGCGTTGTGAAAAAGTCGAAAAATCACCTTCCATTTTGTAAAAGACGACTGTTATTTTGAACTCTCAGATCCTTTTCTTCCATCACATGTACAAGATGTAGCTGAAAAACTATAACGTGTTGAAATTTGCGCTTAGAAATTATGGAGGAAACATAGTTTTTTGCTTAACCCGTCAATTTATATGGGAGATATCAGAAGGCGAATACCAATCATCACAAAGCAATAAAATAAAAAATCTCAAGTTTTAATCGGGAATTTCAGACGAAAATTTGAATTTCGGTGAAGTCGATTTCCATCACAATTTAATTATTATTTATTTTGTTGTTCTTGCAAAATTATTTTGTTATTTTTGCACTTACGCAAAGATTTATACGTTCGCGAACCGACAATAAGATTTTTAAATTTTCATCATGCAAATTTTAATTTTGGTGTTGTTGATTTTTTAATAGAATGACTTGTTTTAAAATAAAACATTAAGTTTAATTCGAAATATAAGAAAAGCAACTATATGCTAAGAAAAAAAATTAAACATATTTGCTTTTCCTATACTTGAGAAAACCAAAGGAGAGACTTTTGTATTTTTGAAGAGCCGACTTTTCATACATTAAAAAAATGAAATGTCTAAAAAATCAAACTTTTGTGTCGACCATAGTTCCCTTCATCACGATTTATCTTTTATCCCTAAAATGCACTTCGCGAGTCCAGAAAAGACTTGGGGAGATAAAATTCAAGGGCACACTGAAGCAATTTTGGATTCATCGTGTTTCTTTTCGAGGGTTTCAACAAATATTCTGAAAAACGATTAACATAACCTTCGGGTACACTTGGGGAAGCAATAGATATATTCCTAGGTTTGCGAAAAGAAAATGGGAAGAAGATAATGAAAGTTTAAAACACAAATCTTGGTTTTATACATGTGTCCATACAGAAATTTCAGTCAGATGAACTGACTTATCTTCATCCAACGTCATTTTGTGTTGGTATAAAAACATGGAAATGATATAAGAAGGAGCGTGCAAATTGCTTGGTTTTCGTCAACAAAAAAACGGTATGAAATAATACACAATTTAACTTAGTTATTGCAACTTTGCTATCTGTCACTTAGGAATTATAGAGAAATCATTAATTTTTTTCAAATTGTCCAATTTGTACGTAAGAGACCACCTAAAGGGCGTGGCAACACAGATCACTTACATTCGCAGAACTAAGTTAACTAAATGACGTAATCTGGTGCAATTGAAAGACAGGTATGAACCTGAGAATGTGAGATAAACTCGGGATAAACACGAGCGTTGTAGTGTAATGCCGTTGTAGTCTGCGAATTGGGTTTTCAGGGAAAAAATTCAAATTTCATAAATCAGTCAACTTGTATGGAATTTACCAGAATGGGCCTGGCAATATCATCTGTGTTTATCCTCGCAACAAAGTTTATAGAAAGCAAGATGTGTGCTAAATTTTACTGAATTGAGTGCAAATGCTTCAAATGTAGACACAAAATATATGCAGGGTGTCCGTCGGGAAGGTATACTACTTTGTTTTGCCGCCATTTAGGATGTTCCAGCTCGCCCATGACAACCCCGATTTTCATGAAAAAATCATAATGAGGCACATTTTCATTTGAATGAATATGTGAATAAACAGAATGGTCGGTTCTGGGCAATGGAAAACCCGCAAATTATTCATCAGTCACCTTTGCACCCATTAAAAGTGAGTCTGGTGTGTAATTTGGTCAGGAGGAATTATTTGACTTTACTTCATTGAAATTGAAAACGGCATAACGGTAACTGTCAATAGGGAACGATATCGTGATATGATTGAAAAGTTTTTAGCGCCACAACTGGATGCTTTGGGCTTGATTAACATGTGGTATCAACAAGACGGTGCCACATGACATACAGCCAGGACTACAAAAATGTACTCAAAAGAAATCGCATTTGTGAGGCTAACAGAGGCTGACATTATCTGATATTGCACTCAATACATAATTGCCGATATTAAATAAAACATTTGTCAATATAAGATCCATTCTCTTTCATTTAATCAAAAATTACAAACAAACAAAATAGTATACCTTCAATACGGACACCATGTACTTGTTAAATGGACTATTTATATGGGAGGTGATTGGCAGATTTTTCCCAAGTTTTGCTACATATTACAAATCAATATAATAGACAAAATTCGATGTTGCTGCATCCTACGTACTAGATCTGCAATATCTAATAGACTCTAGACTGTCATGTGTTAGGGACTGAATTTCTGAAAATTGACCGAATTGTACGGGAGGCACAAGAAGGAACTTGATAACACCTAAAGTGTACCAATTTTGACGAACTTTCGCAAAACATCATAAAATAATAAATATTTTAAATATGCAAATGGTTTAAACCATTCATTTGCTCAAAAGATACTCGAATGGTGTGGCTATCGGTTCAAATTTAGGAAATTAGGAAAATTTCGAATTTCGAATTTCAAAATGTCATCCAATATGTTTGAAAAAAAGGGGCGAAATGGCCCACTTACTGTCCCCGTCTGCGATCTGGTAAAACATAAGGCTGTGCCAAATTTTAAGAAGCCAGGCAGACGGATATCATTCAACAGATGTAAAAAGTCATGAAATACATTTCGTCAAAAGATAATTGTTTAGACGCTTCCTTGCATGTATACTTCCATTTCTTCAGGCTAAAGTATAAAAATGGCAAAACCCAAAATAAGTTTTACTTATTAGCACAGGGTGGCGCACGAATAGTGGTACTGTCAACTGTCAAAAACAGCTTTTATCTAAAGATGTTGAAGGAGTTTTTCTACCCAGAACTGTACCGAAGACGTAACCGTTTCAACATCATTTGGTTCCAGCAAGATGAAGTAACTGCAAACATAGACAGACCGGCTATGGGGGAGCTAAAATGAAAATTCACAAGCAAATTAATATCTTTTTTTCATGGGGTTTAAGTCAAGCAAAAGAGAGAACGAAATCAAGGAACTTGACTGGATTGATGCAGCGCATTAAAACAATAATTGACGCGATACCAAATGAATCAATTTTCTGATCAGATGTCGCATATGCTCGAGCATAGAGACAATTTATGGTCTGTCGTATGATCATCCATTGATAAAAAAAAATGATTTGAATTTCTTACTGTAGTGCAATTGGTGCGCCACCCTGTATAAGCCATAACCATAATCCTTGTGTCAAAAACATTGAAAACTAGCGGAAGAATTCAGCAGCAGATCAAATTATCGGTTTATACGAATATAGCAAATCGGATATACCATGAAAGAATGTACTTTACCGCTTGATAACGATGACTGCTCACAATGATGTAGACAGAAAAACACCGTTTAAGGTTCGAAAAACACATTCATTCGTACACTAACTGAACTACTAAGCCCCAAGATCACATAAGACGTAAAATCTTTACATTCTCCGGTTTGGAGCCACACAAGACGCGCTTCTATTGCACAAAATAAAACGACAAGCACATAAATAATTTGTCAAGCGGAGTCCCATAAGTGTTTTGCGATACCACTCGTAACTTAACTAGTTAGGCATCTTTTACCAAATATCTGACAGAACAGTGGTTTACCACCACCCCCAATTTCCAAGCGCGAACTAATCTCTAGACACACATAAAAAGTAAGCTGGCACTGACCCGCGTCCATGCGAACCAAAGCCGAAAATCGCATACTTAAATTTCCTACAGCAAACGGGACTGTTTATTGTTTTGAAATTTTCGCGCTTTTTTGAAGCTCACTGTGTACAAAACTCTATTGAGCAAAAGTTGATTTCATAGTTAAAATGTTGTGGGAAACGCTTACCTATTCTCTCAACCTCATCGCCATCCAACATTCTCGTTTTTAAAACGGAAACTCTCACAAACAATCACTATAAATAAAATCACGTTGCTATTTCTGGCCAGATTCTCCTCAATTATTAGTTCAATTTGCTAACATCTTCCAAAACGAAGAAAAAACTACAATCGCATTCACACCATATGATTCAATAGCAACGTAAGAGAACATGGAGAAGGAAAGTTTTAAGAGAATTGATTTCACTCTATATAAAAATCACATAAATAATTGTTTGCAGAGGGCTCTGACTTACTTACTCTCACCTCTGCTATTCCACCAGCTCGCACCAAATGGCAAACAGGCACTGAAGTACTTTTTATGATTTCACTCATTTTATGTTTTGTCCCTATTTTTACAAATGAGTGGAAAATCGACCAAATGAATGGCAACAATTGTAAAGCAAAGACAACGTATTCTCTAGATAATTTATTTCGCTGTGAATGAATTTCGCTTGCTTCCAACGTTCATTAAAGAGCGGAATTTTGTCCTCTATAACTCTCTTTCCCAACGTGGATATATTACAACTTATTGTTTTTTAACGTCATGTGGAATGGTATTCATACGTTATTAACCAACTTAATATAAGTTGCATAAACGTTAACCATAATATGTAAAATTATTGGGTTATCGCGCAAAGCAAGTATCAAAGAGAGCATTTCACTATTTTTACACATATATGGGTTGTGTAAAGAAACACAGAGTTTTCAAAGTATTGAGTATTTCAGTAACTGGTACTCGACACAGGCTGTTTTTTTTTCATCTACTCGTTTTTGAGAAATAACTACTTCGAGTTTCTTTAACGAAACCACAGACACGAATTACAGAATTTTATTAAGTTTACGTTCAAATCAAGAAAGTAAATTTGTACGCTCACGCTCTCTTTCACAATATGAAATTTTGATTGTTTACTCTTTTATAATACTAGATCCGATTTTTTTCAAATGTTAGTAAATAATTTACTACAATCTGTAAAAATGTAATATTTAAAAAAAAAATTAAATATATAAATATAAAAAATTATCAAGACATTGAACGAAAAGTGCGGACAAGAGAGCGGTATTAGCTTGCACTCTGGCCACTATAATAGTCTCAATTTTTATTCCAGGGACAAAACGCGGCTTCTGTCCGTAGTTCTTCTTTGTGAACGAAACCAAAAAAAAAAAGGAAGGAGCTTGAATTCAATCGATTTCTTCAACTCAAAACGAATATACAGTAATTATTTTTAAGTGAATTTAATGAAATTAATTTTCATTTAAATATGAGTGTTAAACCACTTCAAAGATATGATTCCATGCATTTATTTGACAATTCTGAAAAATATGTTACATGTTTCGGTTTGTGTGCAGTGCCAATATAGCCGATTTAAAACTGTTTGTGAAAAATAGCAAATGTTTGTTTGGTGTGAAAATTTAACCAATTTGTCCACAAGTAGAGTTAAATCTGTCATACCAATCTAAAATAAAATATTTTAGTCACGAAACAATATTAACTGTTCTGATTTCTTCGTAAATCAAGAAATCAGGAAACTTTTTTATAATGTAAATAAGATATTATTTCGTAAGTTAAAGTGAGGCGCCTTAGAGTTCGGTCGCTTATTTAGGTAGGTTCTTTCGACTTTATGTTGTCTAGCTGTCATCTGTTGACAACAGAATATACGATTGGAGCAATCAGCGGTGTAAAACCGATAAGAGAGATTTAACGAATTAACGCCTTAATTTTCTCCGAAGGGATTTTGGAATCAACATTCAGAAAAGGAAAAATTGTTGCCATTATTGTTATGGTAAGTATTCCTGACATTTCAGGAAGCGGTTGGGAGAACAACACACGAAAAATACATGCTAGCCTCTGTTCTGCAGCAGAAGAATAAGAAAACAACAGTACAACAAATTGCTACTGCTGTATGAATGATAGGCATAGGACAGGGACAATCGGGCCACATCATCTATGTATCCTTGGAGTTCGGCATCATATTCACCAGTTGCAAGTGGTGGCATTGGTAGTATGGTAATTGTTCAGATTAATATTCTTTCGCTTTTTCGTGCTTTCCGGCCACCGTAACACCGTGCCAGTTGAGTCACCTTCGGCTAAGGACTTCACACTACTAATGCACAAACACATATCTACATACTCATCCATCCAGCCATAACACTGCGTAGATTCATGCAATTGACATTGAATTTTCCGGCCATGGTTGGAACGACATGGATTTTGGGTGTATACGGCGATATTGTCTTATATGTTTCTTTTTAATTTTCTGTGGTGGAATGGACGTGAATTGTAGTTTAAGTACATGTACATATATACTGATTTTGTGTTTATTTTTTGTCCTGCAAGCACTGAGCTACATCATTCCTCTGTGCTGATTGGCTACAAAAGACGTCTTGCTGGCAGATAGAAAATAACAATAATGTTTATTTCATTTAGACCATGCCTAATAGCGGAGATGACCAAGATAAACTGCTGGCGGAGACTATCGCCGCTGCCCGCAAACAAGCCTTTCAGATGAACCATTTCCTCGATAAGGATCGTATGTTGGACGCCTTGAAGTGTGCAAGCGCGATGTTGAGCGAATTACGTACATCGATGCTTTCGCCCAAGAGCTACTACGAATTGTGTAAGTTTTTACGCTGTTTATGTTTACGCAGAACACAGCTAATATATGCGTTGAAATTTCTTTTACACAGATATGGTCATAACGGACGAGCTGTGCCGGCTTGAATTATATTTGAGCGAAAAGGCCACCAAGGAGACCGATCACTACGAACTTGTCCAGTATTCACATACCATTGTCCCCCGTTTGTATTTGTTGATTACGGTGGGAATTGTTTACATTAAAAACGACCGTTCCTTAAAGCGTAGCATCCTGAAGGATCTGGTCGAGATGTGCCGCGGTGTTCAGCACCCGTTGAGGGGACTGTTCTTGCGCAATTATCTGCTACAATGTACTCGGAACATTCTGCCCGACGTTTTGTCGGCCGATAATGAACATGAAGGCAATGTGTACGATGCCATTGATTTCGTTTTAACCAATTTTGCAGAAATGAACAAACTGTGGGTACGTATGCAACACCAAGGCCACTCCAGCGAAAAGACGCGGCGCGAAAAGGAGCGGGAAGAACTCAAGATACTGGTGGGCACCAATTTAGTTCGCCTGTCGCAGTTGGAGTCGGCTTCATTGGAGATCTATCAACGCTTAATTTTGCCAGGCATATTGGAACAAGTGGTCAGTTGTCGTGACGCTATTGCTCAGGAATACTTGATGGAGTGCATTATTCAAGTCTTCCCCGACGAATTTCATTTGCAGACTTTAGACCCCTTCCTAAAGTCCTGCGCCCAACTACAGACTGGTGTGAATGTGAAGAACATTATCATATGTTTGATTGACCGTCTGGCAACATATAATCAACGTAGTGGTAAAGTATGTAGATCTCACAAATCGACTTTGAATGCAGATATAGATGCTATACTCTTTGTCTTTCAGAATAATGGCACTGATATAGAATCCATTATACCGCCTGAAGTGGAATTGTTTAAAGTTTTTAGCGTGCAAGTGGCTAATATTGTTCAGGTAGGTTATAACAATTTCATTGGCCAAGCGTGTCTTATAGAAAAACTTACTTTAGACACGCTCTGATATGCCTCTCGAGGACACAATCTCGCTGCAAGTTGCTTTATTAAGCTTAGCTCAGAAAGTCTATCCAGATCGCGTGGATTATGTTGACAAGGTTTTGGGAACGACAACACAAATTCTGGAATGCCTCAACATGAATAAGTACTTAATAAAGACCATTTAGTCTATCATTAGTCATTTATAATAGCACGACTCTATTCTCCAGCATTTCACACTTACTATCCGTAAACCAGGAATTGTCACGTCTTTTGCGCATATGCATTGATTTCTACAACAATGCCTTAACGGTTATACAACTGGAGAACTTTTGCCCCCTACTAGATAAATTCGATTACACTTCGCGGAAAACTCTTGCTTTATATTTGGTCATGAACATTTTGGAGTATGAAACATTAATTCCTACTGCTGAGCAGGCAGATGCAGTGCTTAACATTATATTGCCGCTTGTCAACGATGACGAGACAATAAGCAATAAGGGTGGCCAGGAATCATCTGTAGATTTGGATGAATTTGCGGAAGAACAAGGAATTGTTGCACGGTAAGGGGGTTGACGTTTTACTTTTGCCTGGCGATATTAAATGTTTGTTTTTGATTTAGTTTCATACATTTACTCAAATCGGATGACCCCGATATGCAATACAAAATTTTACAAACAGCTCGCAAGCATTTAGGTGCTGGTGGTCCGCAGCGCATCAAACACGTTTTGCCGCCTCTGATTTTTTCGGCTTACCAGCTGGCTTTCAAGTACAAAGCGCAGTCGAAACAAGATGAAAACTGGGACAAAAAATGCCAAAAGATCATACAGTACTGTCACAGCACCATTTCTGCATTGGCTAAAGCTGACTTGGCAGAGCTAGCGTTGCGCCTTTACCTGCAAGGAGCATTGGTTATAGGCGAAATTGGTTATACTAATCACGAAACGGTGGCATACGAATTCATGACACAGGCGTTCTCCCTCTATGAGGATGAAATATCCGACTCGAAGGCTCAGCTAGCTGCCATCACTCTCATAATGTCCACATTTGAACAAATGTCTTGCTTTGGCGAGGAAAACGCTGATCCACTCCGTACAAATTGTGCTTTAGCAGCTTCCAAGTTACTTAAAAAGCCCGACCAATGCAGAGGAGTGGTAGCATGCGCTGCTCTCTTCTGGAGCGGAAAGTATAATCTCACAGTCTAAAGTTGTTAACTAGTATGCACTACTAAACCAATACATTGTTTTTGTAGGAAAAACGGCGAAGAAATGAGAGATGAAAAGAAGACATTGGATTGCTTAAAGAAGGGTGCTCGCATCGCTTCTCAATGTCTGGACGCTGGTGTACAAGTTCAATTGTATGTAGAGTTGTTGAATCATTATCTTTTCTATTTTGAACGTGGTAATACTCTCATTACTGTTGCCATGCTTAATCAGGTAATTTTTAAATATTCGATAGTTCGAGGATCACCAACCTTTTTTTTTATTTATCGTTTTCCCTCGACAGTTAATCGCAAAAATCAATGAAGAACTTCCTAATCTGGAACCCAGCGATGAGACCAAGCAAATTGAGATGCATTACAAGAACACACTGACGCATATCAAGAGCCGAATGGAATCGAACGATGTGGGTTTGGAAGTATCATTCGCGGGTATATCCATAAATTAGTTATGCTTTAATGTACAACGAGCACATGTTATTTTTTGTTTCGTATTGATCTTCAATTTCAATATAATTGAGAATTGCAGAGTATTTCGTTTGTGCGCTCTTTTTGATGCACGATGGCCCCACTTACGAGAATCTAACATTCACGCAAATAATGTATTAATCTGTAGTATCAACATTATTAAGAATTCCTCTTACCTATGAAAATATATACACATCTATACCCTTTTATTGCATATTGTGTGCAATAGCAAAAACAATAAAGCCAATCCGCTTTTTATTTTCTCAATATATGTTGCCGTAAATTTGTCCAAATTGTTAATTACAATAAACAAATTAATTTGGAGTGAAATTGCTCTTTGGGTCGCTGTGTGACTCACTGTTCATAATTTGAAGTTTCGCGAAGAAATCGCGTGTAAAACACTTCATGGACGGTGTTAAATATATGGGGAAAATAACTGAAAGAAAAATAACGAGTTATTCTTGAAATGTAATTAGTTTCATTTCCTCAACGTACTCTGGAATTCAATCACTAGGTCGCCGTAATCATTGATGGAACTATAAACAGACTTGAAAGCATCCGTCCTCTCTATGCTTTCACACTTAGGCAAACCCTCGCCTGGTATGATTTTTTTGTAACCTGGATTGACAACATCAGAAACTAACACCTTCAACTTTCGCCCGTCTAATGCTTCTATAGTAAATTTGAATCCCGTTAATGACTGGCATAAGCTAATTTTGTGCCTGTACACGAGATCATGCTGGTTGACCCTCTTGAAACATCGATGAGGCTTGTCATCCACCATAAAAATAACATCTGATGGCACTTTAGTGGGATAGCGATCCCCTTCCTCTTTGAAGGTGTAGCAAGTACCGGCAGTTACGCCGGGCGGTATGTTGAGTGTAAGAGTCTTCTTCCTCTTCTCTGTACGCAGCTGGTCTGTATCGACAAACTCTTGACGCCACACATGCATTAATTTAATACAGCCGTTATAAACCTCTTCTAGGTCTAAGTAAATAACTTTTATAACTGGTGGATCTTTGGTCTTCACGCCAGAGCCAAGTTTCTCAGTTTTGTAAAGTAGAGGTGATTTTTTCAGCACAGTGTCTATCACATTAGAATACGGGGAATAGGAACCGAATACGTCATGAT
This sequence comes from Philornis downsi, assembly GCA_019455685.1. NCBI lineage: Eukaryota > Metazoa > Arthropoda > Insecta > Diptera > Muscidae > Philornis > Philornis downsi. The sequence continues at coordinate 72,054 of JAHXMU010026056.1, read as the reverse complement.
AGACTTCCATGTGATTGCCATGGTATTGGTAGGGCGGGAAACACCCATTGGGCAAATTGATGCCCTGCAATAACCCGGCTTCTCCAAAGCGATCATATATCGAGCGATGTAAATCGTTACCTAAATAAAAAAATTAATCAATAACATAAAGATAATAAACTGTCTAAAATTACAAAAAACAAGGAAAATCGAAAAGTTGGATTCGGAAAATCTATATCTATTGATATAGAGCAAAACAAAGACAAGATTGTTGAACGATAATTTCTAATTTGTAGTGATAAGCAAGATTTATATAACTACAGTCAACATAAATTATTTTGCGAGTAGTTTATAATGGTTCTAATTTACAGTTTGTGAATGACATGAAATGTTTGGGCGTCTTATTAGATGATAAGCTGCGTTTTGAGAAGCACATTAATCATGTTGTTTTAAGTGTTAACTATGCATTGAGGCAGTTATACACAACTAATTTGTCGCTCCAGCTGTATGTGAAAAAACAACCGGTTCATGCCCTAGTTATGCCAAGTATTATGTACTGCTTAGAGATATACTCTGCTACTAATCAAAAATATATGAAACTCCTTCAATTATCTTTGAACACAGCTGTTCGCTACATCTTTTCTCTAAAGAGACGTGTACATATAACACCTTTTGTGATTAAATTTCTGGGATGTTCATTTCCTGCATTTGTCGATGTACGACTGCTGTTGTGTTTTTACAAAATATATTCTAACCAATGTCCGCGTTTCCTATACGAATCTTTTAAATTTTGTCATTCCGTTCGTAGAAGGCAATTGCTTGTCCCCAAACTTTGCCATCTTACAGCACGATCTTTTAATGTAAGAGTAGCTCGTAGCTATAATACATTGCCAAATGAGCTTAGAAATTTAAATGTATCATACACAACATTTCGTAATAGACTTATCTATCATATGCAGTTGACGTAGGTGAGTATTCTTTACATCTTACATCTTCTTTGACATCTTACGAGTGATATTTATTAATTATTGGTGCATTTATTGGTTGATATTAAATGTATGATTTTATGTGATCAATTTTTATTTTATATACATTTTTACATTTACTTTGGAATAGTATTTATTTCAATTTATGCATTTTATTGTGATTTACCAACAAAAAAAAAAAATCTTGTAATTTGGCCTGACCTACATATATACATCATTCAATATTTAATTTTTTTCATTATTTTTATTCCCCTTCATATCGCCTACTTTGTGGTGCACTTCAATTTGAGCGTTATAGATAATTAGTTACTAGTTAATTTAATTTTATATTCCAAGTTATATTTTGTTTTTCAAATTCGAGTAGTATTTATTTTATGCATTTTGTAATTTGTTTAATATTGGCCAAAAGGCTTTAAATAACAAGACTGTTCAATAAATGAAATGAAATGAAATTTATTACTAAACAATAACTGTTGCTGCACGACCGACATGACTTACAGAATAGAAAAGATATTGAGATTCAAATCAAGTTAATTTTTGGTATTACATTAGGATCCTGTGCATAAATGTGCTCTGTTAAGCGGAAAAAAATTCAGTCATAATAAAAAATAGCCAATTTGGCTGATGCACAAATGGCTAAGTGAAGATATCTTATAATTATTATACGCTATATCAGGGAGTTGCAACTGATGGGGCATAAAGTGCAACATGCATTTAGCGAACCCACGCATCTAATGTACGGTTTTTTGAGATCAATTTTTGGTAAAAATTAATACGTTTGCGGCACACACGTTTAAAACGAACTTTCTTCATAGCGAACAATTTTTTAGTCCCGCTGAATAAATTTTGGTACAATTTTAAATGTTTATAAAGAACATTTCGGAGTAAATAATTCCATACGGACTTTAAGCAGCAGACTCCTTTAGCA